>JASDQU010102777.1:86850-110421 GCA_032191745.1 Picea mariana
TATATATTGCAGAACTGTTGAGAGGGGATATGCTGAAAAAGAGACCACGATGGCTGAAGAAAGGTGGTGGAAGGCACCTGGAAAGGTTGTGTTAACTTCCACTGAAACCAATACCGTATTTGGACTTCACTGGCCCAGAGAACCAAGAGCGGCTCGTTGGCCCGAAATAAATTACTCGTAGGTTGGTAGGTAGATGGCTCCTTAGGAATTAATGAGGGATGGGGGAAGTGAACCGCCCATCCGTAGGATCCTCAGGCCTGACCACTGCAAGGGAAATCGTGCCACACACAACCTCGCAAGAGGGAAATGCGTGAGGAAGAAGCACGGAGGGGGCAGACGCGAGGGAAGGAAGGAGAACTCTGGAGATATGCAGAGTGAGTGATATCAGAGAAGGGGGAGAGTAACCCTCGTTCTTGGTCATTGGCAAACCGAGACGCAGTCTCACAACATCATGGTCTCAGCTCGGAGGTGGCTAGTGGTAAATCTGTTGGGAGTCACTGAGCCTACGGTTGGGTGGAAACGAGAACCCCTCTCAGTAGTTGCATCACCTCTAATGTTATTTCTGATAACTGTTATTTGAAGTTAATGCCATAATCGCATGTTCATTTTTATATGCTTGTAAATAGTTCTGAATAGAGGTGTTTACCTAACGTTTGATTTGATAGAATGAATGCCTGTGTATGCTTACATGCCATAGTTGTTTTCTGCACAAATGATTAAGTCTGGGACATGATTTCGCTCCACCGAGAATCGTCTTATTTGCTTAGTTTCTCGTAATATTCTGGGAAGAACCCTTGAGAGTACTCTTTTCCGAGAATTACCCCATAAAACTTGTAACCGTACTGAACCTTACCAGAGACATGATTAATATTAGGGATAATTTCTCGAGAACCATCTGAGGGTTCATGCAATCCGGGTCTGGAACCCTTATGCAAGAAAGAGTAGCTTTCTAAGGTGTTGGGGTCATGGGAGCCTAAAGCTTCGAGAGTTTGAACTTCGTGATTCAAGCTCAGAAGGGATAGTAGGATTCAAATATAGAAAGAAAATACCCTATCGCTTGGTAAATGAACGGTTAGAATCCTTTCGGGAATACCCCAAGCCTGTCAACACCGACGGATCTAGAGAAGGAGTGTAGGCGTTAACACCTCACTATTTTAGCCTTCACAAATAGTGATGGGATCCTGGACCGTAGATCCCAGGGACCCATCAGAGCTCTATAAGCCATCGATCTTAACCTTTACTTAGGCGGGAGAGTGAACTCGACTATGTCCTGAAAGTCCCAAAGACATCGGGACCATCCATGTTGGAGGACAAGTGGCAGAGATCTGACCACATCATGTATCAGGGATTCGTGAGTTTGGAGGTGGAAGACCGGGCTCTTGGAGTCACGAAGTCCCGAGTCGCGAGATCACGATGTGATCTGGGTCGTTGATCAAAGAGGAAGGATAGTCGTGGGATTTTACATCTCGATACATCGCATATCGGGGGTTCATGAGTTTGGAGGTGGAAGACCGAACCCTTGGAGTCGCAAAGTCCCGAATAGCGAGAAGTAGGAGCAACCATTGAGTCAGGACCTCCTCGCCATATCGCATATCGGGGTCTCGGAGGTTGAGGGGAATCAGTTTCGACTGTAGAAGTCAAGAGCTTGCAAGTTGCGAGAGCTCGTGCAACACGTGGCACATCCGCTTGGTGGGACCCACGTGGTTGACAGGTGGTGTGACGATAAAGATGCCCAGAGAGAGGGAAAAGTGGTGACAGGTGGTGGACACGTGTCATTTGAAATGGGAGTCAACATCCTGTTGACTTCTCATACTTCGGGTTCTCGTAAGAAAGGAGCACAAAGGCCCGACAACTCAAGTCGCGAAGTTGCGAGTTCCGAGAAGCCCAGAAGAAGTCAAACATTCTCTGACTTTCGCGTCTCAGGCTTTTGTAAAAGAAGGGCCTAGAGGTTCAACCTTTCAACTCGTGAACTTGTGAGTTGCGAGCAAGGCAAGTAGTTATCCCTAGCTGGTGGTCACGCGTGGAGAGTGCTAATAAGGAGGGGCCATACCATATCAGAACTTCGAGTATCGACGATTGGTGAAGAAAATTCAAGGGTCTTCGACTCACGACTCGCGAAGTCGCGAGTTGTGAAAGGCGCTTGCATTTAGGCACGTATGTGGTCCTATCGAGGTAGGAACTAAAGAAAGGGAGCTAGTGCTTTGTCGTTAAGCAGCAGGTAGATCTGGACGACTAGAATCTGCGCGCCTAGATCTACGGCCAGGGTTTCATTCCGGAGCCCCCTCCCCATTCTACCTTTAAGATTGGACTCACTTGTATTGTTGAGTCACAAAACATGAAAAGGCGCTTGGTTTGTTTGGCCTGTGGTCCTAACCCACAATCACAGGGAGGTGAACAGGGAAGAACTAGCCTGTGTTAGGCCCCCGTAGGACTTCAGGGATTCTGTCCCTTGAGGAAAAGCAAAATTTTTATTATGTCGTAGTGGGTGTGTTACACTTAGGTGGCTATGGTACCTTAGACAAGTTCAATTTTCATGTTCATTTATAATAACCATGCAATATTTGGTGAGGGGGATCAAAATCCTAGGATGTATTTCTTCAAGGATTTACAAGGAAAAATTATACCACAATGAATTAAGGGTTCCACTCGTGTTAGTTATGGTAGGTTTTCACTCATTCATTTCTAAATCACAATTTAATTCATTCAACTAAACAACCTTAAAAAGAACATGAATTAGGTTTGATTTCATGATATGTACATGAACATCATAAAATTTTAACATCATAAATTCATATCTCACCTTTAAATATCTCACAAATCCTTATTCAAGTAAATCATATAACTTGACTATGAGATTCTAAAAAGTCACATCACTTGGCTTTCCCTACTCACCTACTAGGAAAGTCAAGGTACAGAAGAAGTACCCTAACATACCTTATCTTCTACTAGGTTATCACCAAAACCTTACTATGAAATAATCACCAAAACCTTAACTCACATACCTTCCTTATAGATATCCTAACCTTCCTTAGTTACTGAAAGTATATATTTGGTTCCTTAACCTAATTTCTAGTCTAATAACCCTTATTAGGTATAATGGAAGGGGTTTACCCTATTATAACCTAGTCTGAGTTGAGTTGCACTTACAAGTAAGCCTCCCTCTTAACACATATATCTCTTTTTCTATCCAACATTATTTTGACTCATTTAATTATTTTATTAGATGAGGCATCACACAAAAGTATGATGGATATATCCTTCTATTTCATTGAGATTTTTATCCTCTTGATTAAGTTGTTAGGTCAATGTTTTACTAAATTAGTTATAGAGAAGTATTCCCTTCCAATAACAAAGGATATTTCAAGTTCAGCATGTGGTAAATTAGAGGCTACCGAATTATAGAAGAAGGATAAATGTTAAATGATTTTGACCTTTTGTGATTTTCCCTCACTAGATTCTATCTAGGCAATCTTTGTTGAAATTGAAATTTTGGATTGATGAAGTTGTAGTTTTTACTAGAAAAATGGATTCAACACCCTCGAATACCCCTATTGCACTTGGATTATGTAATGTTAGCATTTGATATCTACAATTTCATCAATCGAAAATGATTCCTTCCATATTTGAAGCCAAAAGTTTCAATTTCTCCTCCCATTATTTTGAATAGTTGCAAAAGGGTGACCTCATTAGGCATCTAGATTACACCCTGTCTTATATCGTTGTATTTTTTAGTTCTCTTTAAAATATCAACTTGTATGCTTTCAATGACTAGAGATAATATAAATAGAAAACTCCTTTTGGTCTTTTAATAGAGGTCAACCAATGGAAATGGAATTGGAACTTGATCAAAGTATTAGGTGAAGTCCATGAGATACGAACATTGACCAAAGGTAAAACTCCTCACTCTCCAATGCTAGTCCCAAACTCGTTGTAGTATCCAAATTTAATTCTCTTGCTAGAAAAAAAAGGTGTTTATATACATAATATATAATTAAATAATATCCCATGTTAACTAGGTTTGGTTAGTTGATAGGTAAAGAAAGGGTGTTTTGATTCTCAACAAAGATTCAAGATTTGTTTGGTTGTTAGGTAAAAAGGGGATGTTGTGATATCCCCTCAACATGCCATTTAAAAACATGTTTGTTTGTCATGGATAATTCACCCTCCAACATGTAGTTAAAAAATTAAGATGGATAAATGTTCTATGACATTGATTTTTTCCCCAAATGTGAACTATTTCTCGTGTAGTCATAAAAAATAATGTTAGAAAGGTAAGTTTGCAAGGAAATTAGCCTTGTGTATAAATCATTAAACAAATAAGAAGACAATGGCCTTGCCCAACTAGATTCCCACAAGCTTTGGACTTAGAATGATATTTCTAAATATTCCCAATAAATGGAATGGCCCTTCATTTTAAAGATTCCCACAAGATTTGGAATGTGGATAATATTTAAAGAACCAACTGTGATGAAAATCCATGAATGCATCTAGAGACAAACCTTCTTAGGGAGCCATAAAAATCCTAAAAATTCCAAGTAGAATAGAGAAGCCTTTGTTTTTCAATGCCTCTCGTGATGAGCTTAGCCAACCTTACAACTTATATGTTTAGTAAAGATCACACTTATAAATATATTTGATATGTATATGTTATCTATTTTAATAAAATATCCATATCAAATACATATTGTTACATATATATCTTTTGGTTGACTCATTGAATTTCTCCTATGCCAAACATTCATCAAAATATGTTATTTTCATTGTGTTAAGGGATTCTACAACTAGAAATTGTCTTTATTGGACAAGACATATTCTCTAGATGTCTTAGTATAACCATAAAAAACTCAATTTAATGGAGCATTCTTCCTTCTAGGTTAATGTCCCCTTGAATGTGAAAATAAGACCTTCAAATAATTCTTTCAACAAAAGACATTCTCTATTCTAGCATAATTGAATTTTTTAATATAGACGAGGGCCTATTGAGATGAATTGATAGACTAACTATAAATATCTGAAGGTAACTCTTGATTGGATGTGGCACTCCATATTTGTACTCTTGAAATCAAAACTAGATGGTGCTTGATCACATGCAGAGCGATCTACCCATACCTTATTTACTTCAGAGAATTTCCCTTTGTAAAAAAATTTCAAGAATATAATGAACTTCATAGCCTATAATATTCTTCCAATACATGACCCCTTTCTTCAAAAATAAAATTTTATTTTTTTTGCTCAAAAATAAAATTTAAATTTTTTTTACTCAAAAATAATTTTTTTCTTTTAAATCAATTGTTGTCATCGCAATTGCGATGACTGGTACAAATTGTGCGACGAACTTGCTATACAAAATATGAAAGTGTTCTTTACAATTGCGACGACTGGTACAAATTGTGCAACGAACTTGCTATACAAATTACAAAAGTGTTCGTCGCAATTGAGACGACCAGTGCAAATTGTGCGACGAACTTGCTATACAAATCACGAAACTTGTATAGCAATTTCGTCACTATATACACTGTGTTCATCGCAATTGAGACAACAGATTTGAAAGTTGATTCGTCGCAAATTTTTTACTTACTTTGCCTATATTGTTGAGTGTGTGGTGATTTCCCTACTGTGTCGCTCTTTCGACAATTTCTTTACTTAGTCGTTCTGGCGAACTTTTTTTGTCACAATCGTGACAACCATCCTACTGTTGTCACTCTTGCGACGTTAATCTAGGTTCGTCACACCTGCCATGTCACATGAAACGACGTTGGGGAGACTCAAGATTCATAGCAATATCCACGACATAACGTCGCAAGAGCTTCAAAATAGTCGTCGCAAAATGACCCAAATTTACTAGTGTCTCATTCCTCTGGCTCATTGTGTGGCTCTTCTCTCCCGACCCTAGTCTTTTTCCTTTGGTACCTCCTTTCTCTGTGCAACTCTCCAAACTCGTAATATTCCTTTGGTGTACTTCCTTCTTACATCCTCAGTCCCTTCCTTCCTTTTTCATTGCTTATTTCCTTATCTCAGACGATATTCTTGTCATCCTCTGACTTCCCCTATGTGCACAAAGCCCCTTTATCTATCAGACTTCATTATCATCACATGCAAATTCAGTTGTCTTATCAGTAAGGGAGTCCAAGTCTTCGAGGCTGCAGCACTAAACCTCCATGTCTTCTCTACCAACTTCTCTAACCACTCAGTCAGAATTTTTGGAAATTCACCAAAGAAAATTTAATGCAGATCTGTGAACAAATACCTTTGCATCGATTGCTTGTCACTTATCTGAGGGTTCATGTTCTCTTGACATGAAAACTCCCTTTATTTTGTTCTATCCAGTCTGTGATCTATTTCTTAGTCGACCTCCAAAACATTCCCTTAATCTCAATTTCCCGGTCCCAGCAACAGAACAATTTGTTGGTTGTCTCTGGTTTGTGCATGGGTTGTAAGACCCAAGGTTCCGTTCAACTGTGATCAACAAACCCTCAAGACACTGTGCCTTTCGGGATCACCTGCTTATGCAGATGAAGTCTCAACCGAGGTATCTATTGGGACCGCAGGAAACATGCTTCTGCAACAGTAAGGGAAGGGGAGGCAGATGCTCGATTCATCATTCCTTATTCTAGCTTATGTATGTTCTTGATTATTACATAGATTCTCACAATCATTCATGAATATTGCACCATAATTAATCCATAACCTATGTCTAGTCTACAAAGCATGGCAACATTATTTAGAAACGCACATAGACAAGTAAAGAACACAAGACACAATATCCTTTCTAACTCCTTCTTTACTCATATTCTATCTTACCAATTGTCTATTACATTCATGAATTTTACATAATATCTCTTACATATGCCCACCTTTTTCACCTCTTGACACCCTGATTTCCCAATCCCATTACATATTTATACCCAAAATCCCTAGGCTATTTATCCCAAAAATAACCCATTACATTGCATGGCATAGCCAACTTTAGTTAACTGGTTGTTTTCTTTCTTCTACTTTTCGCTCTTCTTGCAACTTTTCTGTTGTTCTTCTACTTCTATAAAGGAGCATTGTCTTCCTTCGTGCTTTTTTCTCTCACTCGCTTGCTTTATTCTTTTGTCTATGTGTTATCTTCGCCCCGCACACTTTCCGTCCTTCTGCGCCCTTTCTACATGTTGCACACTTTCTTCTTTTTGTGCACTTCCTTTCTTCTACACACTTTCTTCTTTTTGTGCGCTTCCTTTATTCTACGCACTTTATTTATACTTAGGTTTTTCTCCCAAAATTGCATCCAAAACTGCTTGTCCAACACCAACATAACCCTAGAGGAATGTTGCAATGTGACACAATCCTTGATGAATGTCGCTATACAGCATAACCATTAAGGAACGCCTCAATCCAACGTATCCCTTAAGGAACATTGCAATGTGACATAGCCCTTGATGTACATCCCAAATCTATCATAAACCTTGAGAAATGTCATAATGCAACATAACCATTGAGGAACATATAAATTTCACATAAGTTAACCAATATGAATGCCACAATGTGGCATAACCATTGATGAATGTCATAATCCAACATAATCCTTGAGGAACATCGCAAGACAACATAACCTTTGATGAACATCACATTGCGACATAATCCTTGATGAAAGTTGTAATATGACATAGCCATTAAGAAATGTTGCAATGCAACATAACCATTAAGGAATACTGCAATGCAACATAACCCTTGATGAATGTCGCAATGTGACATAACCATTAGAGAATGTAGCAATTCAACATAAGCCAACCAAAATGAATGTCGAAATGCGAGATAAGCATTGAGGAATGTCACTATCCAACATAACCCTTAAGGAATGTCAGAATGCAACATAACCCTTAATGAACGTCATAATGCAACATAATTATATTATCTACCTATGAGTGTCACAATATCACATGGTCATATTATCTACCTTTGAGTGTCACAATATCACATAATCATATTATCAACCATGGGCAATGAAAGCTAACCACAATTAATCAAAGTCAACCATAACCAGACATGGTCAAACATAGTTAGCCATGATCAACCACAGTTAATCATGGTCAAATAAAGTCAGCCATCATCAACCATGGTTGGCCAAAAGTAAACATGATCAATCATAGTCAAACATTGTCAACAATATTCACCCATGGTCAATCATGGTCGACCATAGTCAGACTTGGTCAACCATGGTCACCCACAATCAACCTTCGTAAAATATGGTCAACCATAATTAACCATGATTAACCATAGTCAACCATGACCAAACATGGTTAATCCTTACCAAACATAGCTAACCATAGTCAACCACAATACAACTTGGTCATCCATGGTCAAACCATAGTCAAATATGGTTAACCATAGTCAAACATTTTCAACCATGGTCAAACATGGTCAACTATGGCCAACCAAAATCAATCATGGTCAAACAAAGTCAACTATGATCACCCTTGGTCTAATCATGGTCGACCATAGTCAAACATAGTCAACTATAATCAACCATGGTTAACCACAATCAAACATGGTCAAACAGTGAAACATGTTCATCCATGGTCAATCAAAGTCATCCATAGTCAACCAAATTCAACCATAGTAAAAAACAATCAACTATGGTCAACTATAGTTAACCATAATCGAACATGGTCAACCATAGTAAACCATAATCAAGCATAGTCAAACATAGTCAACCCTAGTTACCCATGATCAAACATATTGAACAATGATTAACTATGTTTAACCATAGTCAAATATCATAGATATTTTAATATTATTGATATTAATATTTTAATTCAAATATACACTAATCCTCGTACAAATATTGATTATTATTAACTAGCATAACCACATAATTAAAAGTGGTTTACACCATAATCCATTTTTTTAAATTAATAACACCAATCAACATATATACTAATCTACTTAAGTATATAAAACTACAAAACATTGCCCTTGCATGATTGTTGTTTAAATTTTAAATTGATTTATAAATTCCCAACATGGTGAAATTATGCTAAAACCAAGATAAAGATGAAATTATAAAAGGCTAAATTTTAAATTGATTTATAAATTCCCACAATCATTTGAAGCATGGTGAAATTAATGATAAAACCAATATGAAGATGAAATTATAAAAGGCATCATGATTTCCATCATAATGAAAGCCAAAATCCATTAATTTTGAATAAGTTTTAATGTTATGCGTGTGAAAGCATGACATGGTCCACTAGGTGAATTGGTCAAATTGCCTTCTTAAATCATATGGCTTTGGAAAGGTCGCAAGCCTATGATGTTTAAGGTTTGTATTTCTACAACAGCTTTCCGCCAAAAGGAAAGTACAGTTTTGCAAAGTGGTTAGGAAACATGCTTAGTCTGGAATCGTGAATAAGGGTTTTTTTTTAATGATATTCAATTTGATTAAAAGGTCAAACAATTTTGATTAATAAAGAAGAGAGGAACGTGCTAGACAAATAATATGCAGTAGGTAGGCACTTCACGTTAACATTAAAATTTGAAACACGCGATTAAAAAAAACAAAAAATTGCTTGACGTATGTGATACGTAAATGCCATTGAGGATACTTCGTGCTTTTCGCTGTGCCTAGTGGAGTTTTGGTGAAGCTAAGTCATCTGCAAGTGGCCGACCCTGTCACCTTCAACTTTATCTTTAAGTTGAAGTTGCAGGTTAAAAGTAAAATCGGAAAGTGCGTTGAAGTTATGAGTGATTTGAAAAAATATTGAGGACGAGAACATATGAAAATGAACAAAGACACGTGGTCCATGGATGAGTCGTAGGAGGCAAACTACTTGCTTGGGTGGTAACCCTTTGGCACAGCTTATATTTATTATTTTCCTCTGCATCCCCGAGAGGAGAAATACTTTCCCTTTCCTTTCTCAATCTGCCTCTGCATTTATCTTGTCAATGATGGCTCATCTTACAGACTCTCCTTGCCATCACACAATCGCTTCCGCCTCCACCTCCACCTCCACCTCCACCTCGACCGCTGCATCTCCCAACACCAGTTACAAAATCCAATATGATGTCTTTATTAATCATCGCGGGCCGGATTTAAAGAAAACCTTCGCAAGCCATCTCTACCGTCGCCTTCTTTTGCATGGATTCCAAGTCTTTCTGGACCAGCCAGAAATGCAGGCGGGAGACGACTTAACTTGTCAAATAAAAGGAGCTATTGCAACTGCCTCGGTTCATATAGCCATTTTTTCTCCAACATATGCGAAATCAAAATGGTGTCTGGATGAGCTTGTCCTCATGTTAAACTCGGGGGCTCCCATTATTCCAGTATTTCACCATGTAGAACCTGGGGACCTTCGATGGACAAGCGGCAAAGATGGAGGGTATGATCGATTCTTGAGAATTCTCGGGTGGACGGGCAACAATGGAGTTTATGCTGAAGCTTTGCGAATTCATGAAAAGAAAAGGAGATACAACCCAAAAATAATTAAAGAATGGAGAGAAGCACTCAAAAAGGTTTCATTTAAAAGCGGTTTGGCGCTGAAGGACTGTAATGGGTTAGAATTCTAACTGTATTGTCCATATTAGCTTTAATTGTATCGATAGATCTAGTTTTTAGTTAGTGAGAATTATTTTTTTTCTGTAAATCTTTCCTACTTAAAAGAGCGGTTAAGATGAATAAAGCAGGATGCTAATTAAAAAACGATGCGGAGGGTTTTTCATTTTATTTTTTCTCATTTTAATTGATTAGTCTCGGGTGTACTTTGCACCTCACTTCCTTTCCAAGCAACAAAGAATTCAGTACTCAGGTTTTGTTTGCTCTGAATAACCAGTGACGAAGGCGAGCTCTTAGATAGGGTAGTACAATGGGTGGAGAAAAAGGTTCCAAAAACACAATTGTATGGGGTCGCATATCAAACTGGTTTGGATGGAAAACTAGAAGATTTTGATAAAACAGTATCACTGGAGCTGCAGCAACATGACAGGGAGACCAAGGTTGTGGGGATTGTGGGTTCTGGTGGAGTAGGAAAGACTACCTTGGCAATGGAATTCTTTCATCGGAAGAGATCAGGTTACGATCGGTCATGTTTTTTGAAAGATGTGAGAGAAACTTCTCTAATTTCCTTGCAGAATAAACTCTACCAGCACTTGATTTCGCGGGATCCGAAAAAAAGTAGCGTCGATGACGATATACAGGGCCTTTTTGGTCGTCTCTTGGGTGCTAAAGCTCTAATAATTTTAGATGATGTGGATCATGCCAAGCAGATGGATGCATTATTTTCACCCCTGAAGGACGTCCTTAATTCTGATAGCTTAATCTTAGTTACATCTCGCAACAGGGATGTTCTATCAAGAATCGGGGAGTCGCCAATTTACAAGCTGACAGGCCTCGACAAAGAACATTCTGAAAGGCTCTTTTGCTCGCATGCTTTCGACAAGCGTCAACCAGTTGTCGGATTTGAAGAACTGGTTACAAATTTTTTGGACGTGTGTGATGGATTGCCGTTATCTCTCAAAGTTCTCGGGGCGTCACTGTTTAGAAAAGATTTGGAATACTGGAAAGCACAACTGCGCAAAATACCCAAAACACTTCCCCCGGATTTACAAAGCAGACTTAGAATTAGCTATGACAGTCTTGATGATGAGGAAAAAGAGATATTCTTGGACACTGCCTGTTTCTTCATAAAAGAAGACAAAGATGTGGCTATAAGAGTATGGGAAGCATACGGCTGGGAAGGATGGCTGAATCTTCAAAACCTAGAAAGCAAATGTCTTGTGGAGATCGACAGTAAAAACTGTATAACAATGCACGATCACCTCAGAGACATGGGCAGAAGTTTGGCGAAGAAAGAGCCTCTGCGTCGTCTTTGCTGCACCACTGAGTGCCATTCTAATAATGCGTTCCAACAATCAACTGTAGGTGTTTGAAGCTCTAGACATTATGTTTTGAAATTTATGTTCAGCGAGATCTATTTTCTCTTTCCTTCAAGCTGAGCATTCTTAAACTCTGTAAATAAGTACTCAATATTGTTTCTAACTGTTTTTAGATGACGACTGGGGTGCGTGGAATTAACATTGTTCAACAAAGCTCTGGTCAGTCTTCAGAGAACCCTGTGGAGTTTGGTACTTGTTTTGTTGGTATGAACGGGTTGCAACTGCTGAGGGCTGAAGGTGATTGTTTGGGAATCATATCCAACCTGTTAATACAGTCGGATCTTCTATGGCTACGCTGGGATAGTTATCCGGACTGTTCCCTGCCTTCCTCGATTCCTATGAAGAAATTAAGAGTTTTGCAAGTGGCTGGGGACAAATTGGAAACATTGTGGCTGAGTGAAAATGAGGTACATGTAAAATATTTTTTAAAACAAGTTTGTGTTTGTTTATTTTCTTGGTTGGTATAGGCCAGTCTTTGTTTCAAAGTAATCACATTTAATAGTGCGTTACAGGCACCTGTACAGTTGAGGGAGTTGCATATTGATGCAGTCCATTTACAGTTGCCAAAGTCTATTGGGCAGTTGAAGCTCCTGGAAAAGATTGAATTGAGATGCACTATCGAAACATTGCCACAAGAATTATTTGATCTCCGCTCCTTAAAAAAAATAAGACTCTCGACAAGAATGATGCGGTTGCCAAATTCCTTGGCAAACTTAACAAACCTGCAGCATATTGACTTGTCTGGCTGCTCGAATTTGCAAACGCTGCCTTCCTTCGGGAACTTAGTAGACCTTGAATATATTAACTTGAATAAGTGCGAGGAGTTGCAAATGCTCCCAGACTCATTTGGGAATTTAATTCAGCTTAAAAATCTCTCTTTGGCAGGCTGCAGAAAGTTGAAAATATCAAGCGAAACACTTGGAGATATCAGCACGCTGGAAAGCTTGGACCTTTCGCATTGTGAAAAACTGGAGGTATTTCCCCCCCAAGTCACACATCAGCTGTCTCTGAAAATTCTGAAATTCCAATGTCCTTTGTTGGAAACGCTGCCGCCCTCGCTCGGCTACCTAAGGAGCTTAAAGGAATTGACACTTCATTTCTGCCACAAATTGAGACGTCTGCCGGAGTCGGTTGGGGAGTTGAAACAGTTGAGAACCCTGATGATACATAATGCAGGAATAGAGTATTTGCCAGCAGGTGTCACGGAGTTGAACAAACTAGAAATTTTGAGTGTAAGATATTGTCCGCTAATTGAAATGCCATTCCACACTGCATTAGCAGATCTGAGAGGGCGCAGAGTGCTGGATTCTTCTCATGACAATTGCATGCTTGGACTCAAAGACTTGGACCTGCATGGTACGGGGATTAAAGAATTATCATTTCCTCCAGGTTTTTGCCTCAATCTTCAGCGCCTCAACATCAGCTTTTGTCACGAACTGCTGAAGGTTGGAGCATTGCCAACAACATTAGTATTTCTGCACTTGCAAGAATGTTACTCGTTGGAAAAAATAGAAGGGCTTTCTGGTCTTGCAAGACTTCGACTACTCGACATGAGCGAGTGTAACGAAATAGAAGAGCTGCCTGGTGTTGAGACGTTGACATCTTTGGAGGAGTTGAGGGGGGCATTTGACTGTAAGAAACTCAAGAAGAGCGTAAGAAGGTTGGCCCAAGCAACAATTGATAGTAATAGAAAAAGAAAATCTTGAGACTCCTTACAATTAGGGATTCTTTTGTGACTTCCAAGTCCGATCAATGTAGAAAAACATGAGTTTTTCCCATTCATTCCGATTCCCACTGATTTAAATTTATATTGCATTTATAGAACAGCCAAGGTTGTTTGTTGTTCCAAGAAAAATTAAACAAGTTGTATGCACATTCATTGTGCGTACTACATGAGTTTGATGAATTTTGAGATATGTGGTTTGGGATATGTAGTTTTGATTAATTTTGAGATATGTAGGTTTAATATATGTATTAGTCTGAATGTTTTATTTTTGTTTTTTTTTTTATGTTAATTTTGTCTTGTTCATATGTAAGTTTTAGTGGTTAATTTTGTATAGTACAAATTTTCTAAAAGTTTTTCATAAACTGAATTCATTTTTATGTTTAAAAATGCAATTTTAACAACAAAAAATTATAATTAAATTACAATTTCCTTTAAATTTATATCACCAATGCTTTAATAAATAAACAAATTATATTCAATAATTTTTAAATATATAGATTTAATAAATAAACTAATTTTATTAAAAATATTTTAACTTTTAAGAGAGTATTAACATAAAAAAAGTAATGTTTTAATCATAAAATTTAACTCAAATATGAATGCCATTAATATAAAGTTTACTTTAATATATTAAATAATTGAATAATTTATAACATTTAAATTAGTATATTCAAAAACATTAAAATAATTTTTTGTTTACTTAAAACACTTATTTTAAAATATTAAAACATAACATACTTAAAACACAAATTGTTAATATAAAGGATTTGAATTTTCTTTTTCTCGTAAACATTTTTCTTGGGATAAATAGTGTTTTAAATAAACAACCAACAATATATCAATTATCAATTTTTTAACTAACTTGAATCACAAATTTATAAATACACTAATAACTTATTGATAATCATCTAATTTATTAAATAATTTAATATTTAACATATTAATTCAAAAAGTAACTAAACATATTGAGCATACAATCTAATTAGCTATAATTTGAATCACAAATTTATAAATATACTAATAACTTATTGATAATCATTTAATTTATTAAATAATTTAGTATTTAACATATTAATTCAAAAAGTAACTAAGCATATTGAACATGCAATCCAATTAGCTATAACATTTGATGTACATCATGAAAACTTTAATGTTTATAGTAAGAAAACAATTTTATAATGGGGAGAAAACCAATTTTAAAAAAGAATATAGTAATGTTTCTTAAAAAGTAATAAAGTAGAATTAACATTGTGAAATATATTACTCAGAAGAATAAAAATTGAGATGAAAATATTTTAGTATTTAATAGATTTGGAGTTAAGATGGATTTAAGTTGGTTTATATATATTTGTATCTTTGATCTTCTATTATTTTGTAACCAGTAAAAAGAAACCAATAAACTTAAAGTGTTAGGATGTTTACCATGGATGAGACTTTTGTGCAAAGAATATGGCAAACTAAAGAAATCTCTCTTAGGCATAGAAATGGCCAACTCATGACCTAGCGATCAACCTTTATGAGCATAAATCCAAGTGGTATGTATGTATTCCATTTTATTAGTTTTGTATAAAATATAAAACTAAATAATTTAGTATTTAACATATTAATTCAAAAAGTAACTAAACATATTGAGCACACAATCCAATTAGCCATAACATTTGATATACACCATGAAGAGTTTAATGTTTCTAGTGGGAAAACATTTTCATAATGGGGAGAAAACCAATTTTAGAAAAGAGTATAGTAATGTTTCTTAAAGATTAACAAAGTAGAATCAACATTGTGAAATATATTCCTATTATTACTGTAAATACATCTTAATTAGGAATTTATTAATCACTCAAGAATAAAAAAACAATTGAGATGAAAATATTTTAGTATTTAATAGATTTGGAGTTAAGATGGATATAGGTTGGTTTATATACATTTGTATATTTGATCTTCTATTATTGTGCAACAAGTAGACTTAAAGTAGGAGCTTCTAGTGATAGGATGTTTACCATCGGTGAGACTTTTATTCAAAGAATATGGAAAACTAAAGCAATCTCTCTTAGGCATGGAAATGGCCTGAAATCAATCTCTGTCACATATCTGAAACACAATGCATGTGTTGTTGAAAGAGCCATTACTCCAACTCATGACGCGGACAAGTCTAGCTTGAACGCATGTGCGATCAACCTTTATGAGCATAAATCCAAGTGGTATGTATGTATGTATGTATTCCATTTTATTAGTTTTGTATAAAATATAAAATTGTGTAGACCTTACATGGTACATATATTACAATCTCTTCAATTTTGGGTTCTCACTTCTCTTATTGCAATGACTATCACTACTTATAGTTGAGGGATCCCTTGACAAGGTCAACTTTGATCAAGTGCCCCTTATGTTGACGTGTTTGATATGTTCAAAATTGAGTAATTGATTTGCATTGCATGATTACCTTGATGTTTATGGGCATTGACTACAAAGTCAGGGTGTGTTCACATCCAACACTATCCAACCCTTGACCACTTCGTAGCCTCCATGCTACATTATCTTGTTTGATCAAAGTTGGTGTGTGTCATTCATTGGAATTGATTTTGGTCATTGTTGGTTAGTCATTAGTGTCTTCTTGCATGCCCCAATGTGGTTTGTGGTTCTTGGCACTTACATTCTAATAAATCTACTTAGGATGGTTGAACATGCTTCTTTAGTTCATCTAATATAGGATTTTCCACTACCAAATTGTAGTGTTTCACATCTCCTTAAGTTGATCTTGTATTCTATACATTTTTTTGTAACGTTGCTTGGTAAAGGCAAGTATTTTCATCCCACATCTACCTATTTTATATGTCCATCCTTCTCTTACATGCTTGAGCATAATATTTTTTCTGCCTCATTAGTTGCTTGGACGAAAGATCCCTCAACCTATCACTGATCATCATCTTCCTCTTCAATGAATAGAGTGACTCCCATATACACTACATGGTAGAAACCTCTTGTAATGTCATTACCATACTGCCCTTATTTTTGTCCATCACTTGTTCCAATATTCTCAATTCATCCACTTTGGTTTGTAAGTGGCATTGATCAACCTTGAAATGGTTCACTGTGTACTTATCAAGTTTTTCTTTGTGTGACTTGTGATGGAATCTCAACCACTAAAAAATCTTATCTTGGATCTTTTGATGGCATTTTGTAATCTAATCTACCAAATGATGTGCCTCACCTCCATTATCCATGTGTAGATAGGTGCCAAGGATAAGGACCATTACAACATCATGCATATTGTTGGCCAAAATCAAGTGTATTACTTGCTGCGACAAAAAAATATATCTTCATAATTTAGTTCTACTTCAAAGCACTAGTCCCAATTTGAAAATCAATGGTTTATGGGATAAGGTGATGGTCAAGAGTAACAATGAGGAAACATAACAAAAACATTTGTCACAAGTTGATGAAGGACTTGTGCTTGTTCATGCCAAGTAACATATAGTGTTGTCTCTATGTCTTCCATAGGTATGTTGTTGCATCGTTGCACATGGGGTTCACTCAGTAAACCTATGGCATAGCACATGTGTTCATGGGATATTAAATAAAACCCCTAATTTTGTTTCTCCCTCAAAAAAACATTATTAATACCTCCTGCCAATACATGTTTCCGAATAAAATAACTCCCTATTTTCCCCAAATATTGTAATTACCATTTTTTTTCGTGACATTTTTATACCCCTTATTATCTCTACCCCTTGTATGTTGGTGCCAATTTTTGACATATGTGTCAGATATTTACTTTAGAAAATGTTTTTTATCATATGCTATTTGAGCTTTGAGTCGAGATCATCAAATGTGTTTCTTAGAAACTAGAAAACCATTTCAACTGTATATCCCTCTATTATGAAATATTAGGTCATTGCTTGTTTAGAGACTTTCATGGTACATACAAAAGCTCTACAAGGTACAAGGATTAGAGATGTATCATCATACTCCTTCGTGAGACATTTCGGTTCCAACAAAAAACCCACAATGACATATCTCCTTGCATTGTCATCCCCCCTTCATCCTCCTCTGCCTGAAATTTTGATTTGTTGAACCTTACCCAAATATTTATACCCATAGTTTAATTTTTAAAAAACCCTCACCCCCTTAATACCATCCAATATATTGAATTACATTTTAACTTTTTTTTCCATCTTTTTTCTCCGTGGGGATGGGTTGAGTGTCCACTCAAAACATTGAACATTTCAAAATCTTTTACACAATTTGTATCCAGAAAATTCAAGCAACATTATGACTAACTGTGAAAACCTACACACTCATATACATTTTAATTATGTTTAAACCCCCCAATATGAATGCACATGATATGATATTGGTTTTCTAGCGAATCTCCGATGCATTGGCCTTGCTCAATTCATTTGTCATATAGTCATGATTCTCTATCCGAGTTATTTTGGAGAGATTCCTTGCTCAAATAGTACCATCAACAATGCCTTTCTTACTCTATATAGGGTATTCCTAGCCATTGAATCCATTTTCTTTATTTGTGCTTCTTTTTGCTTGCCTTTGGGCATGCAACCACTGATATTTTCTTTCCATCATATCACTCAATGCAAAGTGTTTTCAAGCCTCTTCCATTGATAAAGTTTGTTTTTACACCATTCTTGTATAATCGGTTTTTCCCATTTAAGCAACCTCAACTTATCAAAGAGTGTCAATGCTGTAATGATTGTTTGTAGCATACCCATTTCTCAGTTAAATGATGTTTCAACCTAACCTTTGTTCTTGATCTTCACGTTTTTTTCCTTTCCGTGCCATAGCCACCTCAACAATGGTTTATGTATCCCAAGTTCTTTTTTTTCCTAAGAATCAAAGCCTAGCATTGTCAAGCTTAAAGATGGACAATATGCTTATGATAGATTTTGTGTTCGAAGCTCCTAATCTACACATTGTTTTTGGGATAGTGGATGTTTTGTGCTTCTTCTATACTTTCTTCCCTTTCCCATCTCTACCCTCATTGTAAGCAAGGGTCCAACTCAATGCTCTCATTATTGGCCCCTTCCTTTATTTTACGTTCTACCTGTATTCTTCATGCACTCCTTCATTGCATTATTAATGACAAGGATCCCAAACAAATCAATAAATGAATGAACCACTTTAAATATGAATATTGCCTATCACCCTCAAACAGATAAGCAAATAAAAGTAGTTAATAAAGATTTGGAGAGATATCTTTGAATATACACAATGATTAAACAAGTAAATAAATGAAATAATCTTGTGCTTTGTTGAATATTGATATATTTTTGCACAAAACTCTCCCACCAAACTACTTATTTGAACCACTATATAACAATGAACCCTTCACCTAAAAATTATTATCTCATTTATATGTTAAGACCCTAAGACAATATATGACACACCCTAAAAAAATATATATATAGAACATCTTCAAACATTATAAGAGGAAATTTGTTTATAATAACAAATTATGATAGAACAATAAGTTAATCATCACTATTCACAAGGACACTATAAGATTGAAAACATAGGATTTATGTAATTACAACCTTATTAACAAACAACTCAACAATAAAGTACGAACCAACTTTTAATTAAATTCAATAATTTATAAATTAGAAGTTTTGAAAATGACTCTTCACTAATAAGGTAAGAACTAAGTTCAAGTAAATAATTTATAAATTAAAATTTTTGAAAACTTAAAGTATGTGTTTTCCGATTAACTTCATTGGAAGGTTTCCATGATCCATCACATATATGTGGCTTTCCCTATTTCTCCATTGTCTGTAATTTCTCTATTTTGCGGAAATTTTGTGATGCAATTTGCCTCTCAAATACGATAAAAAAAAATTAAAAAACCATATTAAAAGTTAATATACAAGTTTAATTCCAAACTATCATTTTCAATAGTAGAAAAGTTTAATACCCAAGTGTGATTTTCAATGCTAGAATTGTTTTTGAATGCCCATAATTAAAAAGCAAGATGGGCCCACTAAAACGCGTATACAACAGCTTCCATCAAATTAATTTCTTGACCAACCATCCTCAATTAATTTCTTGGCAGCTTCCAACTCGTTGGCTCAGGTGGGTCTTTGCTTTCTTGACCAAACATCCTCAATTAATTTCCAAAGTATCATTATGTGGCCCCCACGCAGAGTTAGAATCAAAAGCATGATGGCTATTCCAAAAAAAAACGACATTTGCTCCGGGCATTCTATTCGTAGACTAAATCTCGTGTAATTGATACCCACTCACACACCCACTTTCTCTCTGGCGCTAGGACTGAAATTATGGTGCATGATGGTAAAAAGTTAGTTGGGGTATGAGTGACTACAAAGTTGTACCCTTGAGTTCACAAGTCCCGGTCACCCTATTTCTTCGGGTCACCCAAGATGATTTATGCGTTAGAATGTGAGATGCATATGGAACAACTATAAATGAAAGTGTAAATGGATAAAGTACACTTTGGCCTCCGAAGTGTCACAATGAGCATGTGAGTGCATCACGAGAATGAAATTATAAATGAAAAAAAACACTTATATATGTTGAATCTAAGCAAATTCGTTGATTTTAATCTCCACTTGTTATTTTCATTCATTGGAACCACCATTAGTATTATTGGTGACCCCATAACTCTTAAATCACACCCCACAAAACAACTCAAAAAAATAAAAACAAAAACTCACTTATGGCTCCTAATGCTACCTTATATTGCTAAACAACAATAATGGATTAAATTTCTATACACATATGCTGGTTATTTGGACAACAATAATGGATTAAATTTCTATACACATGCTAGTTATTTGGGTTGAAATGCACCATAAAATGCATACAGGAATGACCATGTGATGGGAAGGGGAAGAAATATGAGCGACATAAAATGAGAATTGTATTGAAATGTATAGTCCCAAACGAGATAAACATGTCCCTAGCGACAAGCGTTTTTCAATTAAAGTGGATTTTTTTTTCTTTAGTTTTTAAAATAAATATTGACGACAATGTTCTCCACATCTATGGATATGATCTACAGTGAGTGATTCGACATACCCACCACCCAACTAGCTTCCCACACTAAAAGAGGCCAACCACGTACCGGAACACCGATGGTCAACAATAAAAATATAATTTTTAATATATGTTAATTTATTTTTCTTCAAATTCAACTAAAAGTGGGATAAAAAATACAGTTTAGGTACAATTATTTATGCATTAAAGTAATAATATTTTTCTAGCCACGTGATCAGTTCTATGATAGACCGAAACCCTTATTGGGATTGATTTGAACTTACAATCCTTGTTGGTTCGGCACTGTCCAATATATGTTCATGCCGAATCTCCCCCTTCTAGCTCTCTGGGTTGATTATTCCAATGAATATGCAAATAAACAAAAATAAATAAAAAAGATCAATAGAATGTTTTGATATGGTTCAACTATTGTCTATGATATATATATATATATACACACACGATGAAAGTGACTCAAAATTTTCTAACACTCTACCACCCCACGCCAGAGTATCCGCTCAGTGCACATGTGGACGCAGATGGCAAAGGTGCAAAGGGATGAGAAGTGTGGGTATAGATATTTATTAATTTTTTAGTTAACATGTATGGATTATTAGTGAAAACGTTTTATGAGTAATTAATATTAAATTTAATCACTTTGGAATTGCCACTTTTATATCCATAACAAACTCAACCTCTGATTGCAATCTGACTCCTTATCTCGAGCGATTTGTGTGGCGTTGCATGTAGACATGTGGCACTCTGTGTGCAAAGGTCTGCCCTAACCATGGACATCTGTGGAACGTCTCTAGGTTATTGCGTCCGTTGAAATAATTGTAAAAGATATGAAGTATCAAACCCACAATTGGAAAGGTTATTGAATCTAAAGAAGAAGCTCAAGCTGAGGAAGCTACCCTACCATTTCACCCCAAGAAGAGCATTTGATCAATACATTTATAGCCCATTCTCCCTAATACAACTCAACTCTCATTTGCTCTCTTATTTAATTTCTTTTATTTCATGTCCCAAGCTTCCTAGGGTTAAATAAAATAAAGTGATCTTGCAAAGAGAGAATTGCCAATTAGTCATACCCACCACTTAATTTTGGCTCTCAATTTAGCACACCAACAATTGTATGGACCAAGGTTGATCGGTACTCTAATGGTCAGGTCCAAGCTGATGATGGTAGTAAGGATTGTGTAAATTTGAAATATGAAGAAGTAAATTTGTGCAGGAAGAACATCAGTTACCGATGGACTTAGATCGTAGGAGCGCAGGTCCCAAGATGGTCATGAATGGAATCAGACAATGAAGTTCAGGGGCTTTAAGTTTCAACCACGAGTACAGAGATGTCATTGAGATGAAATCTATCAAGGAGATTGTAACACCCTTATTTCCCCAAGTCTATAAATATAAGCATTATTATGACAAAACTATAGACATATATATTATGTGATCAAGGAAAAACAATGGACCTTGATTTATTTTTTATGTATTGTATATATTTGATTTTAATTTAACAAAGAAATGTTGAGCTACTGTTGAAAGGATGGCCCTCACAGGTTACGATGTTGTGAGAGGAATGATGCAAGATGTGGGAAATTATTGATTGATATGACTCTGCCACGCATTTCCCTGTCTAATTTAAAAATTGCAGACCAGAACTGTCCTCAGCCCTAAAAATTGATTATCAGTGAAGTTGGTAATTGGAATAGTTCCCTGGGAAAGTTAAGGAAGGATGGGAAAGGTACCATCAAGGAACTTCTGGCACGACCCATGCAATCATAGGGTGGATAAGACAGGAAAAAAGAGGGCGTAGGGACAGACATGAGAGAACACACGGGGTGGGGATAGATAGAGAGTGGTCGGAGACAGACATATGAGATTTTTGGCAGAAAACTTCCTGGAAGATCCTGCAGAAAAATCCTCTTGTGGCATCATACCTTGGCTCGGGGTTGTCTAGTTGTAGCAGAGCATAGATCAACCTTGCCTACGGTTGGGTGGAGAACGGTTCACCCTACAATAGTGGCCAACATATCTCAAAAATTTTAGATAAGTGCTTTGTATTGATTTTGTGTATTAACTAGAGCGCATGAATGGATTTGATGAATATGTATAATGAATTTGATGAATATGTATAATGAATTTGATGTCTAACTACATATTTCTGGAGATGTCATGTATGTGTGTAGAATGAATATATATCAGTATGCATTGTGTCTTAGTTATAGATAGTATCTATATCTGTAGAAATAATTGTAAACATGAATTTATAAGATGTTTCTATGAATGGTAACGTGGGAGGGAGTATGCACACACACACACACACACATATGGGTATAAGTGTATGCCCATGTGCGGTGTGGTATTGAAATTTTGGCAGGGCACGAAAGTTAAGGAAGGATGGGAAAGGTACCATCAAGGAACTTTTGGCACGACCCACACAAACATAGGGTGGATAAGACAAGAAAAAGGAGGGCGCAGGGATAGACATGAGAGAACACATGGGAGGGATAGACAGAGAGTGGTTGGAGACAGACAGATGAGATTTTTGGCAGAAAACTTCCTGGAAGATCTTGCAAAAAATTCCTCTTGTGGCATCGTACCTTTGCTCGGGGTTGTCTAGTTGTAGCAAAGCATAGCTCAACCTTGCCTATGATTGGGTGGAGAACGTTTCACCCTACAGTAGTGGACCACATATCTCAAAATTTTTATATAAGTGCTTTGTATTGATTTTGTGTATTAACTAGAGCACATGAATGGATTTGATGAATCTGTATAATGAATTTGAAGTCTAACTACATATTTCTGGAGATGTCATGTATGTGCGTAGAATGAATATATATCAGTATGCATTGTGTCTTAGCTATAGATAGTATCTATATCTGTAGAAATAATTGCAAACACGAATTTATAAGATG
>JASDQU010102777.1:149937-166941 GCA_032191745.1 Picea mariana
ATTTGATAAGCTATTTATGATAAGGAAGTTTTGCTGGGTTTTCTTCCCCTAGAGGGTTTCCCAGGATAAATGTTGTGTCTATTGTGGATGTGTATTTCTCAGTGATCTTGTGGTTATTATGCTCTTGTCTTTATGAAATGCAAAGAACTATAATGATAGCATAAACATTAACATGAAGACTGTTAAAAAACCTAGAAGAGTCAGGATCAACCTACGCATAACTTTGTTTAGTAGGAGACTGAGGAGTTATGAGGATTGGCTTACTTTCTAAGGTCTATTTTCCAGCTTCCAAAGATAAAACATAACCTCTTCTCCCCCTGTGGGAAACCCAGAAAGGTGCTTGGCTTTTTAAGAAGGTAAATCCGAGGACAGAAAAAGGGCGATGGAGAAAGGTCTGGAATTCAAAAAATAGGGGTCATGGATTAAACCCGACTCTTGGAACCCTTTTGTCCGAGACACTTTACTCTTTCTACTTATTTTAATTACCTCTTATCTTTATCTAGGTGAAACTCTTAGGACCCAGAGTAAGAAATCGTTCTTTTAATGACATATCATCCTTATGAGACCGTCACGGCACTTTAGAGACCTTCGTTTGAAATATAGACCTCTCTGGAATTCATACCTTTGCCTTACCACTTCGTTCTCTTCTAAAATAATGAAAAATCTTTTCTATCACCTGTTTTTGGTGAATTTATTCTTCGATATATGATCGTCTGTTTATTCCTTTCACTCGTTTGGGCTACAAGCCAGGATCCTGTAAGGGAACAACACAAAGAGTATCAGTGCCTTAAAAGAACTAAATGCGTTAAAAATTTCGTATCTCTACTTCTAGAAAAACACTAACCTATTTTATTTGTGATGAAAGTAGACTTACCAAAGAAAAATTCTGAAATAAAAAGAAAACACAAACCAGTATATACAATGGAAAATTTGGAAACCATTTATTTCATATAGTGCTTTAAATAACGCCCGTTGATAGGGGCGTTGAGGATTTTACCGTCCAAATTCTCTAATAGAAACAAATTTTTTCCTTCAGGAGTTGTGAATTTGAATGGTCTGTACCAGATATGATCAAATTTACCATGTTTTGTCGAGTCTTCCTTCCTAGCATCCCATTCCAAACCAAATCTCCGGGGAGAAATTATCTGTCCTTAGCCTTATGATCGAATAACTCTTTCATGTTGTCCTGGTATTTCTGCAACCCTTCGTCCACTTCGGCCCTGTGTTGTTGGACTTCAATCAGATGGTTTATTCTTCTTGTGACATGATTTGGTTCTTCTTTCTCATCTTGCCAAAGTTTCATTACGGGAAGCACTAGATTTATAGGTAATACTACGCCAGTCCCGTATACCATTTGGAAAGGAGAAGTGCCGATAGATTTTTTTGTACCTATCTGATTCGCCCACAAAGCGTATTTTAAATGCACATGCCAAGATTTTTTGTTTTCACTCAACACTTTCTTGATTATAGTGATTAGACTCTTATTTGAAGACTCAGCTAGCCCATTTCCTTAGGGGTAATATGTCATGGAATGACCGAGCACGATATTATAATTTTGAAAAAATCTGACCATAGCCATAGATTTAAATGCCTGGGCGTTATCCGTGACTATCTTTCGGTGGCAGTCGAATCTAGACAAAATGTTTTCTTCTAGGAAATCCATTACCACCGAATCCGTTGCCTTTCTAGTTCGAATAGCCTCCACCCATTTGGTGAAGTAATCTGTAGTAGTCAAGATCCATTTATGTTGAGTGCTGGAATGAGGGTTAATTTCGCCTATAAAATCTAGTCCCCATTGTTGAAAAGGGGCTTTCGTTTTGACCGGGACCAATGGTAGCGTTGGGAGTTTGTGCTTGCTTGCGAACAATTGGCAAGGGTTACAGGCTCTGACTTTGGCGTTGACGTCTGAGAAAAATTTGGGCCAATAATATTTTCCATCGAGATCTTATAAGTCGTTTCCCTCCAGGCGTGATGTCCTCTGCACACTCCTTTGTGAAATTCGTTTATGACCTTCTCTATTTTTTATTCAACTAAACAAACCAACAGGAAGCCCAGTGGGTCCTTCCAATACAATTGGTTTTTGGATATACAGTACTTCACCACATGCAGCTTCAACGTCCTGGCTTTAGATGGGGATAGGTCGCTTGGGCATTTCAAGGTCAGCAGGTAGGACACTATGTCTTTATACCAATATGATGAGGCAAAATTCTCTTCAATTCTGATTGCAGTTATTTGTTCATCGAGCTCGTTCATGTCCACACACTCTTCACATCCCTGTAGGCCATTTATTCCGAGGGCTCTGAAATTTGATTCAATTAAGAGCTTGGCCAAACCTTGCCCTTTTACTAGTCTCGTCGGTTTTATTTCCAGATCAAATTCTTGAATTTTAGCGAGCCACCGTCTCCTTTTCCCATCACTGTCGGACTGAACCAAGATGTCTTTTACGAAACTAGTGGGTACGTACGCAATTACCTTGGAATGTAACATGTAGGTTCTGAAAGCCTTTAACACCTTCACCATAGCATATGCTTGTTTTTCCATTATATCGTATCTGAGTTCAGCGTCTCTAAGACTTTTACCAAAAAAGGCTATTGGTTGCTCGAAACCTTCTTCATTTTTCTGGAGGAGTACCATGACAAGTGTGTGTTCGGAGGTGAACGAGAAAATCAGAAAATATTTTAGATAATCAGGGCTTGCCAGAATGGGCGCCTCGCTTATAACCTTCTTGATGTGTGCAAACGATGCTTTGGCTTCTGCTGTCCATTTCACTTCGTTGTTCTTCTTTAGCATATATGTGATCAACTTCACGATTTCAACAAAGTTTGGGTTAAATCTTCTCAAAAATTTATTTTTCCTAAGAATGATTGAATCTCTTTTACATTCCTAGGGATATTTATTGTGTCTATAGCTTCAACTCTTTTAGGATCAATTTTAATTCCATCTCGAGACACAATATGGCCCAAGAGTTTACCTTCTTGCATAGCAAAGTGAGACTTTTGGGGGTTTAAAGACAAACCAAATCTACGACATTTCTCAAACGTCTGCTTGAGATGTATCAGATGATCTTCATCAGATTTAGAAAAAACGGTTAAATCATCAAGATAGATAACCAAAAAAATTTCCCTTTCGCTGATGAAAGCGATATCCATAGCACGTTGGAAAGTAACACCTGCATTCATTAAACCAAAAGGCATCTTGTCATACATAAATGTACCCCAAAGGGGTGGTGAAGGATGTTTTTTCTTTATCGTGCTCGTTGACAACAATTTGATTATACCCAAAAAACCCGTCGATCATTGACATCCTATTTTCCCCAACTACTTTTTCTAAAATGTGATCCATTTTGGGTAGAGGGTAACTATCTTTGAGGGAGGACTTATTTAGATTTCTAAAATCAACACATAGTCTGATCTCCCCACTTTTCTTTCTAACCGGGACCAGGTTTGCTACCCAGCCGGAGTATCTCAGTGGTACGATTATTTTTGTGTCCAGGAGGTTTTTGACTTCCCTTTCGACCACGGGCAATAAAATAGGATTGATTTGTCTGAGTTTTTGTCTAAAAGGTTTCACACTAGGTTTTAGGGGTATCTTGTGTTCAATCACAGTGGTGGCATAGGTTCTCATCTCTTCGTATGACCAAGCGAAAATGTCTTTATACTGCCCGAGTAAGTCTTTATACTTGCTTTTTACCTCGAGAGGAAGGTACCTTGATATTTTTACCATCCTAGGCTCCTCTTCGGTCCCTATGTCGCAGTCTTCAACCTCTTCTAGTTGGGGTTGCAAAGAAAATTTTAAGGGCATATAATTTTGGTTGAACAGTCTCTCCAGAGGGATTAGTCCCTTTGGGATACGATTTTTCTTTAAAACCAGCATGTGATGATTAGCGATCTTTTCCTGGAACCCCTAAGGATCCTCTCCTTCTTGCATGATCCATGTGTGTTCGTTTTGGTTTTCTTGGTCAACGTGAGTTTCGGCGAAGTCGTCCACCATCTCGAGGAATTTCCTGATTTGTTCGTCATCCTCAAACACTTGCCAGTGTTGGATGTTGTTTGGTGTGGAAGGTCTATTCCTCACCTCCATGTGGCACCTTAGTTTGAAAGTTGTAGGGGGGGCGAACGTTGAGGCCTCTTTGGCCAATGAGTCGGCTTGCAGGTTTTCAGAGCGCGGTATGAAATGAACATTTACCGATGAGAATAAATTTTCTATTAAATCCCAGGCGCAATTCCTGTAAGATCTTAATCTTGGGTGTTTGGCCTAGTATTGTCGATTTATCTATTTCACTATCAACTCTGTGTCTCCGTATACTTCCAAGTTATTTATGTTCAACTTCTTAGCAGCTTCCAACCCCAAGACTAGAGCCTCATATTCACATGTGTTATTGGTGTAGTCTATATCCCATTGGAGCCTGTAAGAGAAAGGGATAACAAATTCATTTTCAGGTGCTACAAATAGTACTCTTGCACCTGCTCCTTCATATGACAAGGCACCGTCAAAAAACATTTTCCAAATTGCAGTGCTATACATATTTTCATCTATCTTTCTTGATTCATTTTCATCTATGTAATTGTCTTTTGTATAGCTATTTAAACCATCATCAAAAGACATAATAAAATTCCCTAGATCTTGATCGACAACATAAACATGATAATTGTTAGGATTCTATGGGTCTCTCACTTTGTATGCTAGCCCTATTTCCTTGTATAGCCGAGTAAATTGTCCACCAAACACAGGAATCGTGGTGTAGGTCATGTCTAGTTGAAGAGACCCCCTAAGTTTGGCTCCCCACGACCTAGATAGTAGCAAGCCATACTTCGGGGGTATATCGATAACTACATCCATCAGGACGCTTTTCACCAGAACCTGTGCAAGAGTGACTACTAAATCTTTTATCATACCCATGCACTTAACTCTCCTTGAATCGAAAGAGTAGAGGTCTCCATAAGGCCTGGTGATCTCGAGGCCTAGCCTGTCCATAATAGACTTGGGCATCACATTATGTGAGGCTCCAAAGTCTAGCATGCAGTTATGCAACAGTCGATCATGTACATTTAGGGTAATATAGAAGGGAGCGATGGTGTCTCTGGCATCCTCGAAATGTGGACCAAAAGTGATATTAGGCTTATCATCCTCCAAGTTTATCACGTCAGAGTGACTTTCTAGATCAAAAAAACCTATCATTTTGGTTATCTGCTTTCGATACATAGGATTCTTTGCTAATTAGACCAGAGGGATTGGTATTTTGATCTTATTTATCTCATTTTCAAGGCTGAAACCTCCACTACCTTTGTCTGTTTCTCTGGTTGAAACCTCAAACTCCTTCTTTTCTAACTTATTTGTCTGTGCTGATTTATTTTTCATGAGTTTATTTACCGGTATATTTGTTTCAGCTGTCTTAGTTTCTTTTGCTTGGGTCTCATCCTCCTTTACTTTCAGATTCTGCGAATCTATCCCTTTTATTTTGCTATTAGGTATCTCGGTCTCTTTTGGGGCGGGATCGTATATTTCACCTCTTGGGAGAATTTTCTTGGGTTGAGGAGTTGACACAGGTTTGTTTCTAGGCCTCAGGTTGTACTTAGGTTGGACCTTAGCCATTATAGGATCAGTCACTTCTTGATAGATAGAAACATCAGTGTTGTTTATGTTATCATATTTATTTGACGGTTGCCGAGTGTCCAAGGACTTCTCATAATCTTCTTTAGTTAAATAAGGTTGTGTGCAGTCGTCACCCAAATTTGTCACGTCTTCTTCCATATCCTCGAATCCTTGCAAATTGTTTCCTCCTATAAAATTTTCATTTTTTAAAGGAGTTTGAATTTTCTGGTCTTCATTTTTAATCTGTCTTTGTTGATTTTGAGGGTTGGGGTTTCTTCTGAATTCTCGCTTAATGAAAGGATCTGCCTTGGATTGATCTAGCTCCATTCTGGAAACCTTATTTGATAACTCTTTAATTATCCTGGCCATGTCATCCATTTTATCATCTGAGGATCTACTAGGCCCTGAGAATCTCGCTTGTTCCCTAAAATGTTTGGTTTCTCGGTTTCTTGTTTCTACTTTTGTTTTTAATTTTCTAGAAGCCATCATGTTAGATTCGATCTCTACGGCATCATCTTGCATTCAGGTCAGGGTAGCCCCTCTCCTTTCTCTCAACAAAATTGCAAAATCGGGTTTGAAGGCTCCCGCAAAGGTTACCTTGGCTGTAATGTTGGGATGGTTTAACTTCGACTGGGATTTTATTATATAACTTGTTAAACCTTTGAATGAATTCCATAATAGTTTCCGAATTTTTTTTTCTTTAAAGACCCAAACTCGGTCAAATAATACAAATGGTCTTTTATTTCGCCCCATTGTCTAAGAAAAGAGTCTTCTAGGGCATCATAGGATAATATCGAACCTGCGGGTAGGCTTCGAAACCAGGTTCGTACCTATCCTTCGAAATTATGAACAAATAAGCTCGAATATACATCTTCGTGTTCAAGACCTAGGATATTTGCGAACAATCAAAGAAATTTATATGTTCTGTCGTGGTCAGGTCCCCTTTCCCTGTAAATTTAGGTAAGTTTTTCATGTAGTTTTCAGGAAGGTTGTGAAGAGGGACAGGCAGGACCAGAGGCGCATATCTGACATCTACTTTAGTTAAAACTCTAGGAGGTGGGGGCAGCCCTTGGCCCCCCCTCCCCCTCTTAGAGCCCATCCACCTCCTCCTCCTAAAACCCCTCCACCTCCCCCTCCGGAGGCCGCCATCGATAGTATTGGATAGGAAAAAGGTGCGTTATACAGATGGTTCTGGAACACTAAAAGCGAATCTTTAGCTCCTTCGAGAGACGAAAAAACTGAAGAAGGGTGAAAAGGGATGTGAGGACTTGGTTCCTCGGATTTGCAAGAGATGTAATCAAGGGAACCCGCGAGTGTGGAATCCGAGTATATGGTATACTCTTCGAGACTCGACGAGGTCAGGAAATCTAACTAAAAGGTCAGCGGGATATCGATCGCTGATAAATTTAGTGGCGGATTTTCACCTTTGTGTATGCAAGAAGTGGTCGGATGAATTTTGTTTTTGAAATTAGGGAGAGCTAAAGTTGGGTTGAGGGTTTTGGGGGGGAATTTGTGCGAAGTTAGAGGTTCAAAAGGAATCTTATCTTTGGGTTGTGTGTGCCTAAGCTGGTAGACCACAGTGGTTGGCTTAAGGGAACCTCTTGTTTTCAGTATTTTTTCGGGATCGGAAACAGGTGTGGTATGTTTACCATTTGGGTTTTGTCTGGTTTTCCTTCGACCGGATGCTAGCTTACTTAAGCATGGATTTACCAAGTGAATGATAAAAGAAAAATCCTTTATAAGGTGTTCACCCTTTATTCACCATCCAAGGGTAGAAACTTGCAAAAATGTCATTCTCCCAGGGAAAAGGTTTCATAAATTCGGTCCCCGGCAGCGGTGCCAGAAAGATGTTGTTCCAGAGTCTATACTTAAGGCTAGAAAGTACAAGGTCTGAGCATCAGAAAGTGAGTAAAAGATAAAAAAAAGTGGAAGAATCAACCTTCAGGAAAAGAAGCTAAGGCTGATTTCTAAGTTGTCTCTGTCTTGCTTCCAAATGTTCCTGGATGCTTATATCTCGTTCAATTGTGGCCCATGAACATTCGAGTTCTACCCGGGTGATGGCAGTTTTAAGTATGGTGTCAAAAAGGTTCAAAGCGATTCTAGTTTGATCTGATAGGCCAGGTTCAATGTTGGGTTGTCTTGCAACGGGCACAATCATGGAGAAACAAAAATTGAAAAGAGAATTCAAGGTTTAAGATGCTATTTCAATTTTTTAACCGTATAAAAGAGAATTTCTGAATCCGGCGATAAAAGTAGAAAAAAAAACAAAGGCCTTCTCCCATAATTGAATTAACTTTTTAAAGAATCATGTATGAAATGTGAGAAAACATTAAGCTGTCGACAATGCGAGGCTCCTATCAAGAGAGAATCTCGCCCTATAAACAAAAGAAGAAAAAGACAAGAAGAAATCTGACAAAGCATAAAATATAGAGATCTAAAAATTTCACAGGTCTTGTACCTGCTGATAGCCGATATAGAAGAAAAACTGCAAATGATTAGACGACTAAAAAGTTGGTCATCACAGTAGAAGTTGCACTAAATTGCGGATAAGCATTCATCAGAAATATATATGCGAAATGAAATTTAATATAAGATAACAGAGGAAACAAAACTCATAACTCAGTCTTGACAGAATCAGGAATCTTTAGATTGCTTTGTATTAATTTTCAAAGGAAAAAGTCTCTATTACAATCAGCCAAAAAAGGTCCAGCCTCTATTCTTACTTCAAAATGCATATTTATACAAACTTCTAAACGCTAAAATCTCAATCGTTCTAGAAGTTTTCGGTTACAAAATGGGAAATTCATGCATTTCACTTCTTTGTCTTTGTCCTCCTTCCTGCGGGAAGAGCACCTTCCTTTCTTTACTCTTTGGGTTCTAAAAATAGAATAGGCAGACATCTGTCATTATTTGACACCATAAGCCTGCCCTTTCGCCTGCTTGGTGCAAGTGATGCACCTCTCCACCAACTGGGCTATCAAACTGGAAGGCTCTACTTGGTCGCTCGCTTCAAGAGTGTAACAATTCTTCGCCAGCTGTGGTAAACTCTTTCCCACTTGTCGGTCCTCTGTGATGATGGAGCATAATTGTAAACTTGGCTGTACTAGCCATTTATCCATTTAGGTCATATCGACCTGGTTGATCTGGGATATCTCCACTTGTTGCTCCTCCATGTTTTATTTGATGTCCAATAGATGTTTAGCTATATTAATTTTGCCCAGTGTCCCAGAACTTCTCTCCTTATCAAGATCTAGCAAACCTTTACTTATTAAAGAGAACTTTTCCTCACAAAAATTCTTTACTTCGTTAGCTCTCCCCCTTCTTTCCAATATGTTCTGCTCCCAAACCTTCAGCAAGATATTACCTCTAGTTTGTTCCGCGATGGATAATTTTGAGGTGTTTACCATCTCTATCTTCATTGTAGCTATAACAATGTCTTGGAAAGTGACCCATGCTGCACTGGCTTCTCTTTCTTTCGAAGAAATGTTCTCTAATATTTGCTCTATTGTCCGGAAATGGTTCTGAATGGTTCTCACCTTTGCCAGCAAGTTTTATTGAGCCGTAAGTACCTTATGTCAAATTTCGGCGGCCTACGATATGAACATTTTTATGTCTACAACCTGTTTCTCGGCCACCTCCAATTTTGACTGCAACTCTATAATTTGTTGCCCCTGTTGGCTTACTTGTGTTTGGCTAGTTTGCGCTGACTGGCACACTTGCTCGAGGTCGGACCTGAGCTTCTCGATTTCACGCAGATCAGTTGTTCGGGCTTCCTCAAGGCTCATGCTCACCTCGTCCTTGACATTCTCTTCGGCAGTAGCTACCTTAGCTTCCAATTTACTGATCAGGAGGTTCTTTTGTTTCAACTTGGCCATCAAAGTCCCAACTGAGTACTGATTGGCTGTAGCATAAGCCCCTAGCATCCCGACTATCTCCTCTGCAATTTTTTCCTCTTTCGCAGCCTTCCCATCTGTCATGATTATAAATTTTTTAGCGACTACACCCTCTTTTTGATAAAATCCTTGCCTTACCACAGCCTTTCTTTTCTTTTCAAAGAAAAATTCGTTGGGAGGCAACTCCTCTACAGAAATAGGCGTCAGTTCTTCATTGAAAATCCATCCCCCGTCAGGATTCCCCTTTGTGAACTACAAGGGTGTGACAATACCAATCGGACTGTTGATTTGCTTGGATGTTTTCTTCGGGGTGGCTTCTGTAATTGGCTCGTTTGGTGCAAGTGAAAGTGAGTCGCCCGTTCCCTGCGAAGGTACCTCAGCTTGGCCTTGGGCCTACTTGCCTGGTGCGCCCTTTTCAGGGTTTCCTTCCTACTTCTGGGGGAATTCGTCTCCTAGATCTGAGGTTCCAACCTCCCTGGTTTTCCCTTGATCCTTCTCCCTGTTAGGACTCGAGTCCTTTGCACCTTTGTCTCCCATCTGCTTTGTAACTAGAAGCTCTGGGGCTTCACCCTGTAAAATCTGGGGGAGAAAACTCTATTGGTGTTCCCAAAATTTCAAAAATTTGGCCATGTCTCCAGGTGGCAAGGCTTGAATCCGACTTAGGACTTCCGCGAAGGACCTCACACCCCGAAATATTTTGTCATGTAGGGAATCCTCATGTTCATACCTCTTCAGGCCACAACTTGCTAGGTGATTGCTCACAACCTTACTAGGGTCATGCTTCTTAAACTCAATGTCTACCAGCATCATTTCTTCCAGAGCCGCAACCTCGACTTTGGCGTGGCCAAAATCAAACAAGGAATATGCACCAATATGAATAGGGAAGGGTGTCCATACCTTTTTTTATACTCCTTTGAGCTCCTTGCTTATCTCGCCGAGCACAGACTGTCTAACGATCTGATGGCACAATAGCTTATCTTGCAGGAATAGAGGGAGGGAATATGGAGGGACAGAGGTGCCGAAAACCCTGATATATGAAAATTTCACCTCTAGATACCAATCTGCCACGCTGCTTAGGCTGGTCGCAATGCTATCTGGTATCCTGGGAGGCGGCTGGCCAAAAATGGCAACATGCAGTGGCACCATTACCCAATTGAAGATCTTGTAGATGAATTCTTTGGCCTTATCCTCCCAAAGCTTCGAGTGGTAGACATGGATGGGCTCTGTACTAGATGGAGTCCAGCTCCAACTCATTAGAGGGAAAGGCGTCATGAAACAAATGGCATCCATGATGTAGGCGGACATGAAAAATGAAGTTGCTTTCCCACTCGCCTTCTGCGCTCGATATTTGATAATTCGACTGGTTAAATTGTCCGACAATAGTTTAGCCCAGTCGAAAGAAAGACCTTTAGTGACTGTATGAATCAGAGGCACCCACGGGAGAAACAAATGTGTGGTGTCCTCCCTCCCATACAACCTACAGGCCATCATTGCTATATACCTTAATGGTGGCTCTAAGGAGGAGACTGAATAAATTCCATTAGAATCCGCCCTGAATTTTGCGGGGTGCGAAACCCAATCCCTGATCAGATCGAACAAGTTTCTTCCATATTACTCGCATTCCTTCTCCTTGAAACCTTCCAAAAATTCAGCATTGTCCGCGAATTTTGGTGTGGGTGACAGTTGATACATTGCCTGCAAATGTTCTGGTCTAAAAGTACCAATCGTCACCTTCTACTCACTGATGAAAGTTCTGGTCAAGATATCCACATGGTCTAGCGCCCATCTGATCATATCATAATAGGGGAGGAGCCGTGGTCTTGCCGCTATTTTGTGCATTTCTACCTGAATGACAATTTTGTATCTGGTGGCCAAATCATCCTTCTCATTATCGCTGGAATCATCTAAACAATTCACCGATTCGGACTACAGAATGTCGGAGATGTATGTCCAGGTTTTGACAGTATTAATACTTCAGGGTGAAGTATCGGAAACAACATCGGAGCCCTAACCTGAACTTTCGGCAGTCGCCTTGAACGCATTTTGTGGAGCCATGAAAGAGAATTTTGTACGCATATCTCCTGTAGTAAGAATTGTAAATACAAACAGAAGTTATCCTGATGAAAAAAGATCTGCGCGCAAAATAGAAATAAAATTGAAATAATGAAACAAACCCCTTATCCCAGTCATTTAAAACCCTGGTGTCCTTGCTAACCAAACGGTCAAATCGTTTAAAGAAAGATTTAGCAGTAAAAGTGAGATCCTACTATCTATCACCTCGCCATAGTTCAAATAAATGCCATAATTGTTTGACGAGTCATAGCACGAATCAACGCAAAAAACATTTAAAATTACTCCGCAGACGGTGCAGATTAAAGTTTTCATTGATGCATCGATTAATCCTGCTTAGCCCCTTTAATTAAGTTTGTTTTAGTCTTTAATTTTCCCTTTTCGGCGTTTTTCGTATCGGGAGAAATCACCCCTACCCTTTGAGCCCCCGAAATCCGAAATTGCGATGATGTGATTTAGTTTAAAAAACGTGATCTGACTTAAGTTCTTAATTAACCCATGCTTAATTAATAAAAATTGCGACTTCGTGACTCAGGGCTACGAAGGTATAGTTTTTTTTTTGGAAGAGCGATTGTTGAGTCGTGAAACCCCGACAATGCTTAACTAGGGTTTAAAGTGACTTACTCCTGACACTAACCTGGGTGACTTTTGAAATTGTCTCGCGACTTCGCATATCGGAGTTTGGAAACCTTGTGACTTGTAACTCCCAAAGCACAAAAGCGTGAGGTAATAAAAAGTGATAGACTTGCTTAATGGTTAGGCGATGGTGACTTAGGACTATAATGGCTATCGCCACTTCGCATGTCGGGGTAAACTTTTGATTGCAAGAATTATATTTCAACCACTTGTAAAAGGCGGCTCCAACACCAAGAGTCCCCGAAATGGTTTGGGATGTGACTTGCAACTGGGCATAAAACAAGAACCAAGACTCGGATTGAGGAACCATCGTCTCTGTTGGATTCCTGGCATAGGATTTTAGCTAGAGCACCCCTCACTCCCGGTTCCAACCCCTCGAAAGTTGTTTTTTTCATCAATTTCAATAACTAGTGCTTTGCTCAGTAAGAAGCAATGCAACATTTGGATTTAGGGGTCCAATTTATGAAACCATGCTTCAGGAGTGGATGGACAATGTGGTCACCTACTCCATGCCTAAACAATCATGCAAAATATCAGGGAGCTCAAAAATGTTGCTCCGTTAGGCTTTTATGTCCCGAGGAGGAATTGCCAAGAGTCGCCGAAATGGTTTGGGATGCGACTTGCAACTGGGCATAAAACAAAAACCGAGACTCGGATTGAGGAACCGTCGAATCCGATGGATTCCTGGGATAGGATTTCAGCTAGAGCACCCCTCACTCTTGAGTTCCATGCCTCAGAAGTTACTTTACTCCTTGATTTCGAGAACTAGTGTTTTGCTCAGTTTGAAGCAAACCAACAGTTGGATTAAGGGGTCCAATTTACGAAACCATGCCTTGGGAGTGGATGGAAAATATAGTCACCTATTCCACGCCTAAATAATCTTGCTGCATCTCATGGAACTCAAAAATGTTTCTCCGTTAGGTTTTTATGCCCTCGAGAGAAATTGGCCAAGAGTCCTCGAAATGGTTTGGGATGCAACTTGCAACTGGGCATATAGCGAATAGCGAGACTCAGATTGAGGAACCATTGACTCCGATGGATTCCTGGGATAGGATTTCATCTAGATCTTCCCTCACTCATGGGTGACATTACTTAGAAGTTGCTTTACTCATTGATTTCGACAACTAGTGTTTTGCTCAGTTTGAAGCAATGCAGCATTTGGATTAAGGGGCCAATTTACGAAACCATGCTTCGAGAGCAGATGGATAATTTGGTCACCTAGTCCATGCCTAAAAAATCTTGCAGTATCTCACAGAACTAAAAAATGTTGCTCTGTTAGTCTTTTATGCCCTGAGCGGGAATTGGCCAAGAGTCCCCGAAATGGTTTGGGATGGGACTTGCAACTGGGCATAAAATGAAAACAGAGACTCGGATTGAAGAACTGTCATCTCTGTTGAATTCCAAGCATAGGATTTTAGCTAGATCAAACCTCACTCCCGATTCCAACCCCTCGGAAGTTGTTTTTTTCATTGATTTCGATAACCAGTGCTTTGTTGAGTAAGAAGCAATGCAACATTTGGATTTAGGGGTCCAATTTATGAAACCATGCCTCGGGAGTGGATGAACAATGTGGTCACCTATTCCATGCCTAAAAAAGCATGCAAAATCTTAGGGAGCTCAAAAATGATGATTCATTAGGCTTTTATGCCCCGAGGAGGAATTGCCAAGAGTCCCCGAAATGGTTTGGGATGCGACTTGCAACTGGGCATAAAACGAAAACCAAGACTCAGATTGAGGAACCGTCGAATCCGATGGATTCCTGGGATGGGATTTCAATCAGATCAACCCTCACTCCCGGTTACAATCCCTCAGAAGTAGTGGACATATCTGATGTGGACAATTTTGCATGGAGGCATTTCTCTTGGTCCTCTTCGTGAAAGATTGTGAATCTATGGTGCATGTAAAAATATGTGTGATGTGGGTTTATGATAATATTTTGAATTTTCCAATAACATTCTCCATTGACCTTGTGTAAACCATTCCATTTGGTGTTTATTGCACTAAGTGTAAAGAACAATGTTGGACAATTATAAGACATATGTTAGATATGAGCTATTTGTTACCTCTTTATTACCTTTTATTTTAATTGTATCCATATTTTGTATTGATCAAATGAGGAATTAACCCAAAACTGATGCCATTAGACACAAACTCAATCGTAAGTCCAACTAAGGAGAAAAAACAACACACGCTAATTAATCTAGGAGTCAAGCATGCAAACAAACCTTCTCAGAAAGAAGCGCTCGTTGGTGATGGAATCCAACATCGCAAAATCGATGCACGAAGGGGTTGAGTTTCAGTGGGTGGGAAAGGTACATTGTCAATCTGCTTAACGAACTAACTCCCTAGTGCAAGTTACCTCACCGAGCAGTGGGCAACCCTCCATGGAGTCCGAGTGAGTCTAGCCAACGTCGATCCCAGGTACAACACCACCTTCCCTGTGCTATCACCTTGTGTAGGAAGTCTAAAATATTATGGCCTCTATGGTACCACCTACTATACCAAAGCAGAGGGGGGATAATCGACAGTCGACACCAAGACCAACAAAGCAGGGTTGATTACTTTGAGTGCCCCAATGCGACCTTGTGATTGACCCTTGTGTTAGAAGGGCTTCCCAAAGTTAGTGATATAGCAAATGGATTTCACTCCTTAACTCAAGGATTTATGTTTGTTTAGCAACTTTGGAAATTTATTCTCACAATCCTATTCCAAAGCTCTACACCTAAGCTAAGATGGGTTTGAAGAGCCCTAGAAAAGTTGCTATATAAATTTTAATTAGCGCTTGATTTTAGGCTATTGTTACTCAAAGGAGTGGTCGCCAAACTGATGGAATTTTGACTCAACTCTTTAAACCATGCAAGAGGAAAATAAAATGCAAGAAATTCAACTTTGATGAAAACTAGCTATGGGAAGGAGAAGGAGGTTTAAAGCAAAGAAATAATTTCTTGATAGATTACTATGTGTGCAGTACTGCAAAATGACCCAAATTTTAAAAATACCATGCAAATGTCATAGTTCACTTCTTACACCTATACAACATTAAATCAAATGTCATCATTTCTAACATAGTAAACTTTTATGATTATAGAGACCACCATACACATCTTGAATACTCATAAGTATCACGGGGGCTTCACCTTTTTGACCAAGAACTTATCATGTAATTCATTCATAAAGGGGGGCTTTTAATTATGAACCCACATGTTATGAATATATGTTATGAACGCAACATACATCCCACATTTTCATGCAACTCCATCCATTCCTACATTATGCATCATCCAATTTCCATTGCTTGAAGAGGTGGAAGAACTAGAAGGGGATGAAGCTTATAGACCAAAAGACTCATAATGGGGATGTGTGGTTCAATCCTAAATGGACCAATAATAAATAAGGCTCTCTTTAATGGTTTTTTTTATTATTATTTATGTTCAATTTTAGTGCTCTAAGCTATAGTTTTATAGGGTTTAAGGCCTTCAACAAAACCTCCTTTACAAGTTTGGCCAAAATCCTATTATTTTTCCTTAGAAATTTTTATGCATGCAGAGCTAATAATGTAGTGAAGGGAAGTTCATATCTTTTCACTTTTCACTTTGCATATACAAGCAAAAGGATAAGAAAAAAGGGTGACATGATGTAAAGGCTACGAGGAAGGTTGATGTGCGTAGAAGAAGTCACATAAAAAGTAAGGGGCTATGTTAAGTGCAAAGGAAAGTGAAGTGGAGTGTTGATGTGGAGCTATATACCAATGTGGATGAAAAGGTATAGAATATGGGGTTTGAAAGCTAAGAGGCATGCCCTCCACACTTCATATTAGTACTACTGTGGGGCAACAATAAGTTTGGTGACTAGGAGGAAGTACAACTACACCCTCTGCAATGTGGTCGAGTGAAAACTAACAACTATGGATGTAAATATATTGACAACAATTTCTTATGAGTTCTCTTAGATTCCCTGGAGGAAACAAATGATTGGAGGAGGTAATAAAGAGGTAGGTTAGTCATTAGTGAAGGGAATTTGAAGTTCAAAACATTATTGGAGCAAAGGAATTTTGCAAGTTTGGCATTAAAAAAGATGTAAATATTTGGAGGTTAAGGGTGTAGCAACAAAAATACCAAGGACCTAGAAGGATAAATCTATTCCTAGATTGAAAGGATGAAGAGGATTTTGAGTTTGTATCCCAAAGGGTGTAATGATCTCAAAAGTATCCCAATGACCTCATATAAGTGGGATGACCTCCATCAAGTGTACAAGGGGCTTCCTCAACATCCTCGAAAGGAACAAGGCTCAATCCAAGTCATATACATGCTAGGTACATTGTCTAAAGTAAGGTACAAGTGACCCAATGTAAGTATCAATCCGGGGGCATGTACACAATTCCAATACAATATAAAAGTGATTCATTTCAAATGTAAATTCCATTAGTTGGATCACATTAAGCATCATCTTCAAAATTCACAATAATTCATAGAATCCATATAATTTTTCAAGTTTAGGTATGGGAGGGTTATCATTTGCCCCTATTACATGTGACAATACCTAGGGAAGGCAAGGAGACTATATTTGTCACCTCTCTTGGTGCTTACAAATAGCACAATCATCATGGTGTTAAGGTTGACATTAAGATCAACAAGAGTGGCTTGAATTGGTAGGGGTAGGGGTCTTCTTGCTCTTGGTGTGGGTGCACCATCCTATAAGTATCCTTTATTTGCACTTGATTTCATTGTTTTTAATTTGTGTGGGTGATGAGTGTTCTACAACATGGAGGCTTTGTGTGGTGGGTATTTTGGAAAGGATCCAATAGACTTGTAAT
>JASDQU010102777.1:190707-208275 GCA_032191745.1 Picea mariana
CTGGTCTATGGTAAGCAAGTTTTGTTACCTATAGAATTTCAAATTCATACTTTTAAACTAGCAGCTGATTTAGGAATAGATCTTTCTGAAGCACAAAAAGAGAGGATCATGCAATTAAATCAATTGGATGAGATGAGATAGGCAGCAGTTGAACACAACACTTTGATGCAACACAATACTTAGTTCTTACCTTATTGGTGAAGAGTCATTTTCAAAAATTCTAATTTGTAAATTATTGAATTTAATTAAAAATTGGTTCGTACTTTATTGTTGAAGAGTTGTTTGTTAATAAGATTGTAATTACATAAATCCTATGTTTTCAATCTTACATTACAGTTCTTGTGAATAGTGATGATGCCATTACAGTCCTTGTGAATAGTGATGATTAACTTATTGTTCTAACATAATTTGTTATTATAAACAAATTTCCTCTTAAAATGTTTGAATATGTTCTATATATTTTCTAGAGCATGTCAATTATTATTGTAGGGTCTTAACATATAAATGAGATAATTTTTAGGTGAAGGGTTCATAGCTATATAGTGGTTCAAATGGGTAGTTTGGTGGGAGAGTTTTGTGTAAAATTATATCAATATTCAACCAAGTACAATATCATTTCATCCATTTACTTGGATAACCCTTGTGTACATTCAAAGATACCTCTCCAAGTATTTATTAACTACTTTTATTTGCTTATCTGTTTGAGGGTGATAGGCAATATTCATATTTAAAGTGGTCCCTTCATTTATCGATTTGTTTGGGATCCTTGTCATTAATAATGCAATAATGCAATGAAGGAGTGCATGAAGAATAAAGGTAGAACACAAAATCAAGGAAGGGGCCAATAGTGAGAGCATTGAGGTGGACCCCTATTCACAATGAGGATAGAGATGGGAAAGGAAAGAAAGTATAGAAGAAGCAAAAAACATCCACTAGCCCAAAAAAAATGTGTAGGTTAGGAGCTTCGAACACAAAATCTATCACAAGCGTATTTTCCATCTTTAAGCTTGACAATGCTAGGCTTTGATTCTTAGGAAAAAAAAAACTTGGGATACATAAACCATTGTTGAGGTGGTTGTGGCACGGAAAGGAAAAAATGTGAAGATCAACAACAGAGGTTAGGTTGAAACATCATTTAACCAAGAAATGGGTATGCTACAAACAATCATTGTATCATTGACACCCTTTGATAAGTTGAGGTTGCTTGTGGGAAAAAATGATTATACAACAATGTTATAAAAACAAACTTTATCAATGGAAGAGGCTTGAAAACACTTTGCATTGAGTGAGATGACGGAAATAAAATACCAGTGGTTGCATGCCAAAGGAAAGCAAAAAGAAGCACAAATAAAGAAAATGGATTCAATGGCTAGGAATACCCTATATAGAGTAAGAAAGGCATTGTTGATGGCAATAGTCGAGCAAGGAATCTCTACAAAATAACTCGGATAGAGAATCTTGACTATATGAAAATGAATTGAGCAAGGCCAATGCATGGGAGATTCGCTAGAAAACCAATATCATATCATGTGCATTCATATTGGGGGGTTTAAAAATAATTAAAATGTATATGAGTGTGTAGGTTTTTGTAGTTAGTCATAATGTTGCTTGAATTTTATGGATACAAATTGTGTAAAAGATTTTGAAATGTCTGATGTTTCAAGTGGACACTCAACCCATCCTCACAGAGAAAAAAGATGGAAAAAAAGAAGTTAAAATGTAATTCAATATATTGGGTGGTATTAAGGAGGTGAGGGTTTAAAAAAAATTAAACTATGGGTATAAATATTTGGGTAAGGTTCAACAAATCAAAATTTCAGGTAGAGGAGGATGAAGGGGGGATGACAATGCAAGGAGATATGCCATTGTGGGTTTTTTGTTGGAACTGAAATGTATGACGAAGGAGTATGATGATACATATCTAATCCTTGTACCTTGTATAACTTTTGTATGTACCATGAATGTCTCTAAACATGCAATGAAAATGACCAAATATTTCGTAATAGAGGGATCTACAATTGAAATGGTTTTCCGGTTTCTAAGAAATACATTTGATGATCTCAACTCAAAGCTCAAATAACATATGATAAACAACATTTTCTAAAGTAAATATCTGATACATATGTCAAATATTGGCACCAACATACAAAGGGTAGAGATAATAAGGGGTATAAAAATGTCACGAAAAAAATTGTAATTACATTATTTGGGGAAAATAGGGAGTTATTTTATTCGGGAACATGTTTTGGCAGGAGGTATTAATAAAAAAAAATTGAGGGAGAAACAAAATTATGGGTTCTCTTTAATATCTCAAGAACACATGTGCTATGCCATAGGTTTACTGAGTGAACCCCCTGTGGGACAATGCAACAACATACCTATGGAAGACATAGAGACAACGTTATATGTTACTTGGCATGGACAAGCACAAGTCCTTCACCAACTTGTGACAAATGTTTTGTTGTTATGTTTCCTCACTCTTACTCTTGACCATCACCTTATCCCATACACCACTGATTTTCAAATTGGGACTAGTGCTTTGAAGTAGAACTAAATTCTAAAGATATATTTTTTGTTGTACCAAGTAATACACTTGATTTTGACCAACAATATGCATGATGTTGTCATGGTCCTTATCCTTGGCGCCAACCTACACATGGATAATGGAGGCGAGGCACATCACTTGGGAGATTAGATTACAAAATGCCATCAAAAAATCCAAGATAAGATTTTTTAGTGGCTGAGATTCCATCACAAGTCACACAAAGAAAAACTTGATAAGTACATGGTGAACCATTTCAAGGTTGAACAATGCCACTTACAAACCAAAGTGGATGAATTGAGAATATTGGAACAAGTGATGGACAAAAAAAAGGGCAGTATGGTAATGACATTACAAGAGGTTTCTACCATGTAATGTATATGGGAATCACTCTATTCATAGAATAGGAAGGTGATGATCAGTTATAGGTTGAGGGATCTTTCGTCCAAGCAACTAATGAGGCAGAACAAACATTATGCTCAAGCATGTAAGAGAAGGATGGGCATATAAATAGGTAGATGTTGGATGAAAATACTTGCCTTTACCAAGCAACGTTACAAAAAATTGTACATAATACAAGATAAACTTAAGGAGATGTGAAACACTGCATTTTGGTAGTGGAAAATCCTATATTATATGAACTAAAGAAGCATGTTCAATCATGCTAATTAGATTTATTAGAATGTAAGTGCCAAGAACCACAAACCACATTAGGGCATGCAAGAGAACACTAACAACTAACTAACAATAATCAAAATCAATTCCAATGAATGACACACACCAACTTTGATCAAACAAGATAATGTAGCATGGCGGCTACGAAGTGGTCAAGGTTTGGATAGTGTTGGATGTGAACACACTCTGACTTTGTAGTCAATGCCCATAAACATCAAGGTAATAATGCAATGCAAATCAATTACTCAATTTTGACCATATCAAATACGTCAACATAAGGGGCACTTGATCAAAGTTGATGTTGTCAACAGATCCCTCAACTATAAGTAGTGATAGTCATTGCAATAAGAGAAGTGACAACCCAAAATTGAAGAGATTGTAATATCTGTACCATGTAAGGTCTACACAATTTTATATTTTATACAAAACTAATAAAATGGAATACATACATACCACTTGGATTTATGTTCATAAAGGTTGATCACGCATGCGTTCAAGCTAGACTTGTCCACATCATGAGTTGGAGTAATGGCTCTTTCAACAACACATGCATTGTGTTTTAGATCTGTGATGGAGATTGATTTCATGCCATTTCCATGCCTAAGAGAGATTGCTTTAGTTTTCCATATTCTTTGCATAAAAGTATGATCGATGGTAAACATCCTATCACTAGAAGATCCTACTTTAAGTCTACTTGCTGCACAATAATAGAAGATAAAAGATACACATGTATATAAACCAACATATATCCATCTTAACTCCCAATCTATTAAATACTAAAATATTTTCATCTCAATTGTTTTTTTATTCTTCCTAGTGCTTAATAAATTCCTAGTTAAGATGTATTTACACTAATAATAGAAATATATTTCACAATGTTAATTCTACTTTGTTAATATTTAAGAAACATTACTATACTCTTTTCTAAAATTTGTTTTCTCCCCATTATGAAATTGTTTTCCCAGTAGAAACATTAAAGTCTGGTGTACATCAAATGTTATGGCTAATTAAATTGTGTGCCCAATATGTTTAGTTACTTTTTGAATTAATATGTTAAATACTAAATTATATTGTTTTATATTTTATACAAAACTAATAAAATGGAATACATACATACCACTTGGATTTATGCTCATAAAGGTTGATTGAGCATGCGTTCAAGCTAGAGTTGTCCACGTCATGAGTTGGAGTAATGGATCTTTCAACAACACATGCATTGTGTTTCAGATATGTGATGGAGATTGATTTCAAGCCATTTCCATGCCTAAGAGAGATTGCTTTAGTGTGCCATATTCTTTGCATTTCAGTGCCTAAGAGATTGGTTTAGTTTGCCATATTCTTTGCGTAAAAGTTTCATCGATGGTAAACATTCTATCACTAGAAGCTTCTAATTTAAGCCTACTTGTTGCACAATAATAGAAGATCAAAGATACAAATGTGTATAAACCAACCTATATCCATCTTAACTCCAAATCTATTAAATACTAAAATATTTTCATTTCAAATTTTTTTTATTCTTTTCAGTGATATATTTCACAATGTTGATTCTACTTTATTACTCTTTAAAAAACATTACTATACTCTTTTCTAAAATTAGTTTTCTCCCCATTAGAAATTGTTTTCCCACTATAAACATTAAAGTCTTTATGGTGTACATCAAATGTTATGGCTAATTGGATTGTATGATCAATATGTTTAGTTACTTTTTGAATTAATATGTTAAATACTAAATTATTTAATAAATTAGATGATTATCGATAAGTTATTAATGTATTTATAAGTTTGTGATTCAAGTTAGCTAGAAAATTGATATATCGTTGGTTGTTTATTTAAAACATAATGTATCCAAAGAAAAATGTTTATGAGAAAAAGAAAATTCCAATCCTTTATACTAACAATTTGTGTTTGTTTTAATTGTTTGTTATGTTTTAAAATTTTATGTTTATGAGAAAAAGAAAATTCCAATCCTTTATACTAACAATTTGTGTTTGTTTTAATTGTTTGTTATGTTTTAAAATTTTAAAATAAGTGTTTTAAGTAGATAAAAAATTATTTTAATGTTTTAGAATATGTTAATCTAAATGTTGTAAAGTATCTAATTATTTAATATATTAAAGTAAACTTTATATTAATGATCATAGGTATTATGTTTTAAAATTTTAAAAAAAGTGTTTTAAGTAGATAAAAAACTATTTTAATGTTTTAGAATATGTTAGTCTAAATGTTGTAAATTATCCAATTATTTAATATATTAAAGTAAACTTTATATTAATGGTCATAGGCATTTGAGTTAAATTTTATGATTAAAACATTACTTCATATTAATACTATCTTAGAAGTTAAGATATCTCCAATGGAAAAGGAAGCTTGTTGTATCTTTGTTTGTTTTACAAGACTTATCAAGGAGCTTAGAATCGAAGCTCAACCTGGACTGTGCGAGGACAAACGCCATTAAAAAGGTACACTTTTCTTCTTCCTCTTCATACATTAGCTTAATTAGATCTAAAAGAATGTTAGTAGCCAATGATAGCACCCTTTTTGTCTTGTCCTTAAGAGTCTAATGACCAAGAGGGAATCCACTTGTCCGCAGAAGGATTTCTCTGTAACAGAAATTGGCGACTCCACTTGTGCCCCTTACACCAGAGCCCTACCCCCTTTTTGTGAAAAATCTCCTAGGGTTTCATTATTTGAAGTTCAATTTTTGCTTTTGGCACTTGCTCAGAGTCTTATCATCTCAGTACATCCTTGATTTGGCCTTCAATAATCTGTTTTCTAAGAATTGATCACCTTCTGTTTGGAATTTTGATTTTTTTTCCTTACCTTCAAGTCACTCTTTGTCTTTGACAATTTAGAGTCAATTTGTCATTTTCTTCTCATTTATCTCACTAAGTGAAAACTTTTGTAAGGAGATTCAAAGGTCTTTTGCACTTTTCCTTTTGATCTTTGAGGTCATTTCCCCAAGCAATTAGTTTTGAGTGGTTTCTCTTTCTCCCTATCATTTTTTGGATTCTTCTTCACATTTTATTTTTTTGTCTTCCTTGAATGCTTGCATTTAAAGTAGCGGAATTGCATGTTTTTTGACATTTTGGGACATCGTGCATCTGTAACGATGAATGTTTTCTCCTTCTTGTAGCATAGTTTTCATCGAAATGAAAAGATTGCATATTCATCTCTTTGCATAACTTATGAGTCGGTCAAAACACCATATTGTCCACGCCATTTTCCTTTTGAGTAACAACAACCCTAAAAATAAAGCGCTAAACTAAAAATTGATTAGACATTTTTATATTTTCTGATAGCAAACCTACATTAGATTAGTTGTAGAGCTTTGGAATAGGTGTGAAAGATAACTTTCCAAATCTGAAAACAAACATAGAATCTTGTGTTAGGGAGCGGTGAAATCCAATTGCTACATTTTTTCTTGGGAAGCCCTTCTCACACAAGGGTCAAACCTGAGGTCGCATTGAGACTAGCAGAGTTACTCACCCTGCTTTTTTGGCCTCAGTGTAAATATTGCGCGTATTATGGGTGTCGCTTGAAGGTATACCCACAATGATCAGTGGAAGCCTTTCAAGTTGATTTCGGGCTAGATACCCTGCCCTTGCACGTGGATCGAACTGTTGACTGTTTCCCCAAGCATCATTATTGTAGTTGGTAACATTAGTGGCCTATCTCTTTAGGGTATTTACACATGGTGACTGTGGAGGGGAAAGTCTTCACGGTACCTGGAATCGATGTTGGCCAAACTCACTTGGGCTCCTTGGAGGGTATACCCATGATTATGTGTGGGAGCTTGCACCGGGGTGTAAGTCTGTTAAGCAGGTTGTCAACGTAAATTTTCCACCCGCTCTATCTTATCCCCTTCTTACTTTGTTCCCGCAACGTTGGATTTCATCACCAGCTAGTGTGCTCATTGTGAGAAGGTTTTGTTTGCTTGCTTGCTTACTAGATTTTTAGCGTGTGTTGTTTGTTCTCCCTAGAAAAATCTAGGTTGGATATTTATTTTTAAGGCGTCAGTTCCCGAAATGACCAATGAAGGAACCCCATTTCCAGGGGAACCCTTTGTTTTTCCTTCTTACGGAAACATTGGTCCTCCTTACATCGCTACTTTGAGCCTTCCAGGTCTCACAATTGGGTTACCGGTATGGTTGTTTTCCACTCCAGTGATCTCGAATGCAGGTACTTCAGATGTAAGCACACCACCCACACATCAACCTCATGTCGACCTTTCTCCTTCTTCGTCCATTAGGTCTCCTTCCATTTCTTCTTCTTCACCTAGTGAAATATCTAAAGCAAGTAGCCAGGTTGATAAGAAGAAGAAGAAACAGAAAGAGAAGAAGAAGAAGAACCAGAAAGGGACCAAGCCTCCAACTACATCAAATGTTGGATCCAAGCAACCAGCTACTGTTAATAGTACTGGGAGTGTTGATGAGGTCATCAAGACTACAACGAAGAATCTGAAACCCAAATTCCCTTGCAGTCTTTGTAAGGGTGACCACTTTCTGAGATATTTCCCTGGTATTCCCAAGGTCTTAGAAATGTGGTCTTCTACATCATCAGCCCATGTTGGATATGTTGGTGGTACCCCATCAACTAGTGACATTAAGGTTGGTAAGAAGAAGACAATTGTCAAGTTTCCTTGCATGTTATGCAAAGGTGATCATTACTCTCACCTTTGTCCTCGTCTGGATGAGGCTTCTTCTCTTTTGGAAAAGATTCAACTTCCAACTGGTTATCGCAAGATTTCCCCCAATACATCGTTAGTTGATGGACTAGTTAATACGGTTCCATCCCCGGTCAGTCTGGTTGATCAGATGGTCAATCTGGTTTCATCCTCGGTTGAACCACTAACCAAAGTAGTTGATCCAGTTCCGTCATCGATCAGCGCTATTTTTCATCTGAAAAGTGAAAACCAAGTGACTGATCCAGTCTCGTCATTGGTCAGTCCCACCCTTCATCTGAAGAGTGCCAACGTGGTCAATCCCACTCCTCCTCTGACGAGTGTCAAAGTGACTGATCTAGTCTCATCATTGGTCAGTCTGGATGATCATGTTGTCAATTTGGTCACATCCTTAGCTAAACCAGTTGCCAAAGTGGTTGATTCGATCCCATCTTTAGTCGATCCCACTCTCCCGTTAGAGAGTGCAACCCAAGTGGTCGATTTGTTTCCACTTGTTGACCCCATTCTCCCCTTAGAGAATGAAACCCAAGTGGTTGATCTGATACCATCATCAGTCGATCCTACTCTCCCACTAGAGAGTAAACCCGATACTTTCCACGTTTTTCTTGTTAATACAAAATCTACCATGCTAGCGGGCATTCCTCCTTCTCCTGCGAAACCCCCTCCAAGCAATGAGGCCATCCTTTTTTATTGGGGTGCGCTAACTAGACCTCGTCTTCCCTCTCACATTCCTTTCCAGATTACAGTACAATTTTGTGGTCAGGACGTTCCTCAAACACTGATAGATGAAGGTGCGTCTATTAGTATTTTATCCTCTGTTGCTTGGCACGCTTTGGTTTGTCCTCAGCTTGCACTGGTTACATAGAATCTGTTGGATTTTAACAGAAGAACCAATCAACCTTTAGGGATCCTTCCTTAGTTTGTCGTAACTTTGGGAGGGAAAACTGTCTTTATTGATGTCATGGTAGTTCGGGACCCCTTGGATTTTTCTTTACTCCTTGGGCGGGATTATGTCTATGTCATGAAAGATATTGTGTCCACTCTTTTTAGTGTGACATCTTTCCCTCACGATGGAAGAATTGTGACTATTGAGCAACTTTCATTCATCGGTCCTGACTGGATTACCTCCCTAAATGGTTCTTATATGCAGACAGTATCACCCCCGCCACATGTTAATTATGTGGCGTTGTCTCCTGTGACATCAACTTCCAATGACTTAGATCCGGTAGTTGACATGGTAATCTCTTCGGTAGGGTTATTGGAGCTTGATCTCTCTACCCTTATCGAGTTCGTCGACATGTATCCCTTCCGGTGTTCTTTTCTTCCATCAAGTGAATCTCTCCTGGAAGCCATGGTTGACGTTAATCCCTTGACATGTATTCCTTCCAAATCACTATCCTCTTGGAAGCCATGATCAAGAAGAAGCTATGAGCATAGTTTTCCTTCTCTGTGACAAGCTCGTTAAAAAATGAAACAAAGGCTACGAGCATAGTTTCTCTTCTCTGTAGCAAGCTCATTAAAAAATGAAACAGAGATATGGGGATTGAACCCAGAACCTTGAGCATAGTTTTCCTTCTCTGTGGCAAGCTCATTAAAAAATGAAACAGAGGTCTAGAGCATAGTTCTTTTCCTGTGTCAAGCTCATTAAAAAATGAAACAGTCACCTCTCATACCAAGTCGAGTCTTTCGTTAAGTCTCGTATTTGAACCTTCATTTCATCCACTTGTATCCTTTTTCTCCATCTAGTAGAGAAATTAGTGACAACTTCAAAGTCGGTGATTGATTTGAAGCTTGGGGGGCATGTCTCCAGCTTTCGATTACCATTTTGGAGTTATGCCACTAGCTTTTCAAGTTGGGGGCAGAGTACCAACCATCCTTGGGTATCCATACCTTTGGAAATTACGTTGGGAATTTACAAGCATAGTTTAATTTTGTTTCGAGCTTGTGTAAAAATGAAACCAATACCGAGCTTAGTCTTTGTTCTTTCTTGTGCTTGTAAATACATGAGAATAAGTTACTGAGATTAGTCTTTGTTCTTTTCCATGCTCGCAACAACATGAGAATGTAACCGAGTATACTTTTATCACTTTTTCGGACTCGTAAAGGTTATATGAAAAATGAATCCCTTGGAGTCATCTTTAAGATCTTTTCAGACTCTCAAAACATGAAAAGATTGCCGAGTGATCTTGCTTCCTTTCCCACTCGTTAAAAGGTTTGAAAGGGTGTCTTTCGAGTGATAATTTATCTCTTTTTCGGCCTCACGAGACTAACATTATGAAAAAGGACAACACTGGAGTCTTCTTTAAGTCATTTTCAGACTCTCTAAATATGAAAAACCACCGAGTTTACCTTCTCTGGACTCGTTAAACAATCATACATTGAAGGGCCCATATGGGACCGAACCCTTACTTCTTCCAGTTTGTTAAACAAAGGAAGAAGGACTCACCGAAGGTGAGTTGTATCGAGCATGTGTTACCCTCCTCGAGCTCGTTAAATTAAAAATAGGTACTCGTCTATCTGGATGGGGGGAAAATTTGAAGGAAGCAAGGCAATCAGTTTTTGAGAACATTACCAGTCACTCTTAGAGTCGCCCTTGAATACGACACTTTGTATTTACATGCATTTTAATCCACTAAACCAATCCTCTGAGTTTCTTTACTCCTTTGGGTCACCCGATGAAAGTCACAGTATCCACTGCATCATCGTGTTTTGGTCCATGTCATGTTTATGTTGTTGTGCCTTAGTGTTCAAGGGATGTATCTGCCTCGAGAGTCAACCAACACAAATATCTTATTTCAATACCCGTGTCAGTCCATGTTCTTTTGGTCCACCAATTACATCTCTGTGTCTGTTTCATGTTGTTGATGGGGGATACATCAAGGCCCTCCTTTGATGAGTCTATTCCTGTCGACTTCAGCACATTATCCGGGAACTAGACTTAGAAACCAGTTAGTACCTTGGGACCTGCATGCCTCAATGGCAGGCCTCCTCGCGTCCGACAATGGGTTTACATCATTGACCTTTGATCGGATGATTCCATGAATGTTCGACTTCATCTTATTTATTCACATTCACTGGAATGTACTATATTACCTTGGGAATCATTGGCATCAATGGTGATTTCCCTCGCACTTGCTAACGGTTTACCTCATTGACCGGTAATCAAGTGGCTTCTGCCATTTTCGACATCAGGACATCTATTCACATGATTAGATTCGTACTACATCGGAATCGGTAAGAAGACCCTGGTTTGAGTGATTCACTATGATATGTACTTTACCCAGGTTGCGACGGAGTTTCTCTTGAACATTGACACATATACTGTTACATAGATACACTTTGTATTAGTCTATGGCTATGTTTTGTCATCTCGTAGATCCACTGTGTATTTTTGTGGCTATGATCAATTCATATCATGGAAGTATAGATCCACATTGTATCTTTGGTGGCTATTCCTTTTTGTCAACACAATTATGGATCCACATTGTATTTTATGGAGGCCATACCTTACAAGTCTTTCTCACCCAAGCATAGGTATGCCTGCCTTGGGTTTGAAACATATCATAATAGTTTTTTGATGGTTGTGTGCAGCTTCTACCAGGTTCTCCGCATCCATAACCTTACTCGAAAAAGTATACAAAGTACTTCAGTCATCAGCTCTCGTCTTCTGACTTCGCACTTTGGGGGCAATCTGTTACACATCAAAATTACTCACTTCAATGATGACCCATTGTCGTCATTCTAAGTGTCGCATTTTTACCTTAAGTGTCGCAAGCGTCACACTTTTGCCACAAGTGTCGTGAATGTCGGAGTGTCACAAGTGTTGCAAGTGTTGCAAACATCATACTGTCATCTTACATATGTTGTGTCTTTAACGACAACATAAAGACACTTAAGACACCTTCAAAGACATGTTTAAGAAGAATAAATCATTTGATGAGGAGTACAAAGCATTTACCATGAATAAACGCACTCAAAAATCAATTTTGGAAGATAGCACTCCCCTATACACTTTCAGGAAGCGCCGACGCTCCCTAGCCCTCTTTGGGAGAACATTATAATGCTCTGGTGCCCCTTTTGGGGGAGCGCTGCCCTTTCTGAGCGAATTTTGGCTTGTTGAGATAAATCAGGGAAGAATCCCCTCAATCTCTGAAGTTGATTGGATTCGGATCTGAGGTCGAGGCATGATCTTAGGGAAGATCCACAACTAAAGGGGAGGAATCCTCAACTTATCCCAAAGATCTCTTAAGTTGTTGGGCCTCTCAAAACTTATACAAGGAGGCCTTCTCATGGTGAAATAGGAGATTGAAGAAGATAGAAAGCATCAAACTTATGATCTCATAAGTGAGATACCATTGAAGCAGAATCAATGTGGATTACTTGAGCAAAGGTTGGACAAAGAGAGATGGAAGAAGCTGCTACACCTTCATCAAAGGATTGTAAGTACTTTTCATTAGTTCTCATTAATATACGTATATGCTTGATCTGTTTCTTTCAAGTTTGTGTTTGTTCCACATGGACTTGTCTCTAGTAGATAGATCTGTTGTTGAGTTAATATCAGTAGAATAGGAAGCTTGTTGTATCTTTGTTTGTTTTACAGGACTCATCGAGGAGCTTAGAATCGAAGCTCAGCATGGACTGTGCAAGGACAAACGCCATTAAAAAGGTACACTTTTCTTCTTCCTCTTCATAGATTAGCTTAATTAGATCTAAAAGAATGTCAGTAGCCAATGATAGCACCCTTTCTATCTTGGCCTTAAGAGTCTAATGACCAAGAGGGAATCCACTTGTCCGCAGGGGGATTTCTCTATAACAAATTTTCCAGGGATGAGATCTTCGTGCCAGCCAACAATGTTGATTGTCATACGACATCCAACCCTTCAAGGATGAGGTATTATGTGATGTTGCCCTGCTGGATGTCTGTGATGTTCTTTTGGGCCAACCATATATGTGGAAGCACCATGTTATTTATGAGTCTCCACCCCATAGTGTCATTGTTACTCTGGGGGGTCATCTATACAGGATACTAGAGGTAGTTCCAACTACTGTCCCACCTAAACAGTGTCACAAGGTAGTATCTCATACTACAAGATTTAACTTCTTCACAATTTGTTCAAAAGGTGAACAGAAGGACATTGCAACCACTGTAGCCTTAGTCAAAGCACCTTCTATCTAGCAGAAGCAGGTCAACAAGATTGAAACAAAGCACAAAGATTCCTTCTGCACACAGTCATCTCATTAGGTTCTCAACAACCTCCCATAAACCAAGCAGTGCAACTTCTTCAGTAAGGCAAACAACTCACCAAGGTTCAGATTCAACAAACGTTTCCCCTCTCCCCCGGGAACTCAACACAATGGAGACCATTGCTTCCTAAGGAGGGAGGATTGATCCAGGTGGATATCGGTGGACACCCACCTATTCCACTGGCTCAAAATAGAGTTTTCCACCTTGACAGTTTATCGGGTTTCAAACTTCCAGGGCTGGTTTGAGGCCCTAAACAATGTTTTTTGGCAGTCGACTGGGTCGGTCAAAATGTGTTCTTCTCAGCTAGACCTTTCCAATGGTGTATCAAGCGCTCCAAACGAAGATCGTATGCAAGAATTACGTCCCTGGGAAGTTGATGTATCAACTACCCCCATCGGGGCCCACAAACCTTTTGGTTTTTTATCTTCTGAGGATAGGGTTTTGGATTTTCCTTATGTTAAAAAGACCTTTAGGGCTTCATTGTAACAATCATCTTCTTGCGAATATGAGTAGCCGTCACATCTCTTCTCAAAGATAAGATGCCACCATTCTAGTGAGTCTTTCACTCTATATTTTCACAGTCTTTGTACATTTCTTTCATTAATAGAAATCATGTATTACTGTATTTCTCTGTTTTTGGCAATATTTATGTGTATTTCATTGTAATATCTTTGCTTTCATTTCGTTCTCAAAAAATAATCTGGATCACCGACGACATAAATCTGCACAAAATCACTATTTTTTGTTATTTAAAATTCATTTTTGAATGTAGAAATGGATTTGGCATGCTGAAAAACCTCTGGGGCACTTGGATTATACAAAATTAACAACTCAAATACACAGATCCAACAATTTCTCACCGTATTTTGGGCAAATATCCCCAGAAAATATCGTCGAAGAAGGACCAAAATGTAGAACGTTTAGACTACAACTAGAATAAGGGTCTTAAAGGGGAGAGGATTAAATAAATAAAGGAAAACTTAAGATGGAGAGTTTGGATAATAATAATATAAAAAAAAGGATGTTAGAATTATAAATGGAGAAATGAGAAGAAAGAAAAACCTTATTGACAAAGTTTGTAGATTATTGGCTTCCAAGACTCGCTAAGTGTATAACCATCTTCTTGATTAAAAATTTTAGGATGTTTATCTATTTCAAGAGCTTATGTGATGATGTGATATAAGTAATGAGGGGCAAATGTCAAGATTTTGGTTTGGTCAAAACAAAAAAAATGCTTACTATTATGAGAGTGCTTGGTGATCACACATTTAGATAGATGTTTATGAAATGTGTCAATGATATGTTCCTTGAGAAAAGTTTGTACTAATCGACTAGTTTGACCAATGTAGGATTTTCCACAAGAGCGGAGAATTTGATAGATACCTTGAGAGAGCAATGGGTTAAATCTATCTTTTACACTTCTGAATAATTTTTTGAGGGTTTTGTGAGGCTTGAAGAGAGTTTTAATATTCTTTTGTCTAGGACATTGGATAATTGTTCAGTGATGTCATGAATGTAAGAGAGAGAAATTTTACCTTGGAAAGGAGAAGTAGATTTGGTGTTCTTGGTTTTAGGTTGGAGGACAACCCGAAAAGTTTTGTTGATATGAGATAGGAAGTAATTATTTGAAGTGCTCTACTGAGGTGGGTTCGTTCCTTGTTAAGGTGTTGGGGGGAAGATATTCAAATGGCTCTAGAAACGAGAGTTTTTAGGACCACATATTTTTTAGCAAAGTTGTAGTGAGATTGAGCATGGAGGTATCTATTGGTATCTTTTGGTTCTCTTCTAGCACATATCACTTTGTGTTGCGAAATGCAGAGGTGAAGGGAAAAACAAATGTTTGGTGATGACGAGCCATTAAATATTACTAGAAACACAGATAAGATAATGAAGGAGCGTTTGATTAAGAATGTGTGTGTGTGTGTGTGTGTGTGTGTGTGTGTGTTTGGTCGATCTACACAAATGCTTGCTACACCCCAAGTGAGTAGTATGTCTCCACTTCTTTGAGTGGAGGAGAGTCATTAAGTATGCATTCTAATTTTAAGAATATGCTACATTTACATGAAGTCATTTTAGATTTCTAAATTTTTACCACATATGTATTGGTGTGTTCCTTACTCTCCATATTTCGTCTTGAAGTATGACATGTTCAACTATTATGTTAGCAATGAAGTTCCAACTATTCAAAATAACTTATTTTAAACTTCAAACAAATGGTTGGCAATCAAATACACTAATAATTGATTGATATACTTTGTAAGTGAAATAAATATGACTTATAAGTTGAAAATATTATTATTTCAATAATATAACACCAAGATACACATAACACACTTTTATAAAGGCTAACTATTTAACGATATTTTCAAATAATAATTTTAAATTCTTTCAAAATTGAAACTATTTAACCCTGCTCAAGTTCTTGGTTAATTATTTGTCCCCTGCCTTCCATATGCATCTCACATTCTAACGAGTTCTAACCAAGTTGGTGGGTCAGTGTGTATCATTTACACGGAATTTATTCTACGGATTTAAGGCCCCGAGCAAATGTCGTTTCTTTTTTGAAAGAGCTGTCATGCTTTTGATTCTAACTCTGCTAGGGGGCAACATAATGATATTTTGGAAATTAATTGAGGATGGTTGGTCAAGAAAACAAAGATTTATTTGAGGATGGTTGGTCAAGAAAACAAAGATTTATTTGAGGGGTGGGTAGATTATAGGTTTTCAGATTTGAATTGTTTTTAGATTTGATGGTCTATAATTCATCTACCATAACATTTAATGTTGCGTAGCAGTTTAGATATTGATTATTGTTGATTAAGAAAGCAAAGATCCATTTGAATCAACGAATTGGAAGTTGTCGTAGACAGTGACAATTGATATACTAATTAATTTACTAAGTCATTTTACTCTAAACGTTTTATATTTTAGTTTTTCTATATTTTTTGAAATTTTGTTCAAAATCAAACAAAAGATTATTAAAACTATAGATTTGAGTAATTTAATTTGTATAGGATTTTTTACAAAACTAAATCTATTTATACATTCAAAATACAATTTAAACAATAAAAATTTGAACTTTTACCCAAATTTATATTGTCAATATCTAATAAAAAAAAATACCAAATTTATAATGGTCAATATCTAATAAAAAAATACCAAAACATAACACATTTAGACACCAACTTAATAATCTTAATAATCGACAACACAAAAATAGAATCCTTCCCATAAAAAAAAGTTATACAAAGACGTAAACGCGTCTGTGTGGACCGTAATTTAATTTGACGTAGACCCACTGCACATTATTTAAAAATGAAAATTTGTTCAAGGATGGGACATGAGGAACTTCTTTGATCGGTCACTTTCAAAGGTGCCCTTTCCTTTCTCCAAGAGCCATCTTGCTTTTTGATCATCGGTATGTGTGGGAACTCATACTCGTGGAATCTGCATTCAATGGACCCCATGGTACTGTATACGCGTTTTAGTGGGCCCATCTTTCTTTTTAATTGTTGGCATGTGTGGGACCTCATACTAAAGATTGAAATTCAAAACTTTCTACCATTGGAAATGACAATTTGGAATTAAACTTCGTGGGCCAATAAGGCCTAATATCTTCATCAAGGATCACTTCGTTTAAATGGAGTTTTTCGTCCCCTCCAAGATTCATAAACTCTATACTGTCTTTAGTTTAAGTTTGGAATTAAACTTGTGTATTAACTTTTAATTTGGTTGTTTGAATTTTTTATCATATTCGAGAGGCAAATTGCATCACAGAATTTCCGCAATAGATAAATTACTGACCATGGATAAATAGGGGAAGCCACATATATGTGATGGATCATGGAAACTTCGAATAAGGTTACTTGGAAAACACATATGTTAAGTTTTTGAAATTTTTAATTTATAAATTATTAATTTTAATTGATGTTAGTTCTTACCTTATTGTTGTAGAGGCCTTTTCAAAAATTTTAATTTATAAATTATTGAAATTAATTAAAAGATTGTTCGTACTTTTTTTTTTAAAATAAAAAATAGGGGGTAGTACCTTCTATATTAGATAAGCACAGAATTTAGACAAAAATATAGAGTCATGGCTAAAAACCACCAAAAATGCTGTCGATAACCGGAAACCAGCATAACTGAGGGGTTGATAGCAGTTTTAGCAATAATACATATAGTTGAGAAGCCCCTGTCCTGCCCGGAGGAAACCAGGACAGGTGCTAATGGTCCAGGAGTACATAGAACAGAAAAGCAGTAAACAAAAGCCAGGAAACGATAAAACCTAGTCACCCGTTGCTCCGTCGCCTTCACCCGCCTGCCAAGTGGACCCCGCCGGAATAGCAAACTCCTGCGCGCACAGGGGACACTTACGCTGAGCTGGAGCGTCGAAGAACGCGTCGAGGAGAATGTCTATACGCTGGC
>JASDQU010102777.1:209287-235433 GCA_032191745.1 Picea mariana
GGTGTCATCACCTCGGTGCCTCGTGTCACCCCATCTGAGGTAAGATTGTTCGTACTTTATTGTTGAATAATTGTTTGTTAATAAGGTTGTAATTACATAAATCTTATGTTTTCAATTTTACAGATATCAATATTCAACCAAGTATAAGATCTCTTTATCCATTTATTTGCTTTGCTTAACCTTTGTGTAATTTCGAAGATATCTCTCTAAACATCTATTAACTACTTTTATTTGCTCATTTGTTTAACATCTATTAACTACTTTTATTTGCTGATTTGTTTAAGGGTGATGGGCAATACTCATATTTAAAGTGGTCCCTTTATTTGTTGATTGGTTTGGGATCCTTATCATTAATAATGCAATGAAGGAGTGTACGAAGAACAAGTAAAAATAGCAGCAAAGCTGCTTATATTTATTTCTTACAATAATCTTTATATTATTATTAGATATACAATATTTTTGATTAATTTTATAAAAAAATTTGTATTGATATATGTGTATAGTTATTTTTTAAAATAAATCTTATATTAATATATGTGTATACTTACTTTTTAAAGTTCATTCATATTATTAATAAATTATTGAATAAGTTATATATAAATTTGATATATCTTATACAAATAATTTATTTTCATGTCATATGTTCAAAAGTAAATATTTTTTATATAAAAGTAAATACATCTTTTTAAGTATAATAATTAATTTCTATAAACAAAATAATCATACCAATATTACATCACATGAAAAACAAGATTAAGAATACAAATGATTTATATATATATATATATATAGAGAAATTCCCCTCTATCATTTATGACCACTTTAAGAAAGTAATGATTTGGTTACATTGGTTCATAAGCCAAATATTGAGATAATTTAGCTAAATATGCCTATGTTATTTAAGAAATATTTATATTACATCTATTAGATAGTACAGATTTGTTTAAGAAATGTACTTTAATTGAGGTCATTGTCACATATATATAATAAAAAAACACTAGGGTATTTATATAACAATGGAAGCTCACCAGTTAGACTTATCCAATGATGGACGCTGGCCTACTGAATTAGCCTCCACCAAAAATGCGGGGGCATCCACTTCGCTCCATCCATATTTATCACTTCGCTAATTTAGGAAGGACTCTAACTTCACGGGAATGAGTACGGGGTTGCAAATTTGGTGGCAACAGCATTAAACTCCATGAAGTATAGCAGCTCATTGCATTAAACACAACATTAAAATCCATGAGGTATAGCAACTCATTGCATTAAACATACTTATGTCAGAGCATTCAGAGCTGCCCATCAAAAATATGTAGAGACAGAAAGTAAAGATGGAAATGACAGAAATGAGCAATACGTGTAAATTTTATGTTTTTTTATTTTTAATTAATTGTTTTTTTTATGTCATATCAACCAAGGGAATTTAGTCCCATCCATGGTTTCCACCAATGAAAAAATTGGAAATAATCATTTTTAAAATTTCAAAATTATTTTTTAAGTTTTCATAAATTCAATTTAATATAAAATTTTATTTAAACATCATGAAAACTTTATAAATTTAGAAAAAAATAATTAAAGTCAATGATCTTTGACTATCGAGTGCTATATATCCTGCCAGGGATAATAAAGGTCGAATACAAAATCAAGGAAGGGGCCAATAGTGAGAGTATTGAGTTGGACCCCTTGCTCACAATGAAGATAGAGATGGGAAAGGGAAGAAAGTATACAAGAAGCGCACAACATCCACTAACCCAAAAACAATGTGTAGACTAGGAGCTTCGAACACAAAATCTATCACAAACATATTGTCCATGTTTAAGCTTGACAATGCCAGAGTTTGATTCTTAGTGGGTGGGGGGGGTAGAGGGTGGGGGACCTAGGATACATAAATCATTGTTGAGGTGGTTGTGGCACGGGAAGGGAAAAAAAGTGAAGATCAACAACAGAGGTTAGGTTGAAACATCATTCAACCGAGAAATGGGTATGCTACAAACAATCATTGTAGCATTGGCACTCTTTGATAAGTTGAGGCTGCTTATGGAAAAAAATGATTCTACAACAATGGTGTAAAAACAAATTTTATAAATGAAAGAGGCTTGAAAACACTTTGCATTGAGTGAGATGATGGAAATAAAATATCGTTGGTTGCATGCCAAGGCAAGCAAAACGAAGCACAAATAAATTAAATGGATTCAATGGCTAGGAATACCCCATATAGAGTAAGAAAGTCATTGTTGATGGCACTAGTCGAGGAACGAATATCTACAAAATAACTCGGATAGAGAATCATGACTATGCGACAAAGGAATTGAGCAAGGCCAATGCATGGGAGATTCACTAGAAAACCAATATCATTTCATGTGCATTCATATTGGGGGGTTTAAAAATAGTTAAAATGTGTATGAGTGTGTAGGTTTTCGCAGTTAGTTATAATGCTGCTTGAACTTTCTGGATATAAATTGTGTAAAAGATGTTGAAATGTTTGACATTTCAAGTGGACACTCAACCCATCCTTAGGGACAAAAAAGATGGAAAAAAAGAAGTTAACATGTAATTCAATATATTGGATGGTATTAAGGGGGTGAAGGTTTTTTTAAAAATTAAACTATGGGTATAAATATTTGGGTAAGGTGAACAACAAATCAAAATTTCAAGCAGAGGAGGATGAAGGGGGGATAGCAATGCAAGGAGATATGTCATTGTGGGTTTTTTGTTAGAACCGAAATGTCTCACGAAGGAGTATGATGATACATCTTTGATTCGTGTACCTTGTAGAATTTTTGTATGTACCATGAAAGTCTCTAGACAAGCAATGAAAATGACCAATTATTTTGTAATAGAGGGATCTACAATTGAAATGGTTTTCTAGTTCCTAAGAAACACATTTGCTCATCTCGACTCAAAGCTCAAATAGCATATGATAAAAAACATTTTCTAAAGTAAATATATGACACATATGTCAAATATTGGCACCAACATATAAGGGGTAGAGATAATAATGGGTATAAAAATGTCACGGAAAAAAAGGTAACTACAATATTTGGGGAAAACATCGAGTTATTTTATTTGGAAACATGTATTGGAAGGTGGTATTAATAATAAATATTTGGAGGGGAAAAAATTAGGGGTATTCTTTAATATCCCATGAACACGTGTGCTATGCCATAGGTTTACTAAGTGAACCCCCTGTGGGCCAATGCAACAACATACCTATGGAAGACATAGATACAATGCTATATGTTACTTGGCATGAACAAGCACAAGTCCTTCATTGACTTGTGACAAATGTTTTGTTGTTATTTTTCCTCACTCACTCTTGACCATCACCTTATCCCATACACCACTAATTTTCAAACTAGGACTAGTGCTTTGAAGTAGAACTAATGTATGAAGATATATTTTTGTCGTAGCTAGTAATACACTTGATTTTAGCCAACAATATGCACGATGTTGTCATGGTCCTTATCCTTGGCACCAACCTACACATGGATAATGGGGGAGAGACACACATTACTTGGTAGATTAGATTACAAAATGCCATCAAAATATCCAAGATAAGATATTTTAGTGGTTGATATTCCATCACAAGTCACACAAAGAAAAACTTGATAAGTACATAGAGAACCATTTCAAGGTTGACCAATGCCACGTACAAACCAAAGTGGATGAATTGAGAATATTGGAACAAGTGATGGAAAAAAACAAGGGAAGTATGGTAACGACATTACAAGAGGTTTCTACCGTGTAGTGCATATGGGAGTCACTCTATTCATTGAAGAGGAAGATAATGATTAGTTATAGATTGAGGGATATTTCATCCAAGCAACTAATGAGGCAGAACAAACATTATGCTCAAGCATGTAAGAGAAGGATGTGAAGATAAAATAGGTAGATGTGGGATGAAAAGACTTGCCTTAGGATCCAATAATGGAACTGAGATCCAATGATGGAATCCGACATAGGTCCAAACACATCATTGTGCAGTAGGTGTAAAATTTCTTCTACCCTCATTGCACTAGAGGGGAACCTTACTCAATTCTGCTTCCCATATACACAATATTCACAGAAATCAAAATCCAGAGAGAAGTTAGACATACCTTCAACCATACCTTTACCATGTAGTAGTCGAAGACCCTTCTTTGTGATATGCTCCAGTCTTTGATGCTACAACATAACCTTTTCTCCAGAGACTGTAGGAGTTTTTTCTTCTTCATCTCCAATATCAGGAACAATGGAACTATTATACCCATCACTAGTAGTGTTTCCTTGCAGCTTATACAAAGTTCCATTCCAAACTCCCTTCAACAACACCATTTCTCCTCGAACCATCCTCTAGGTTTCTTTTTCAAATACTGTTTTTACCCTTGCATCGTCCATTTTGCTTACAAAAATAAAATTTCTAGCCAATTGTGGGATGTGCATAACACCAGGAAGTGTTCTAATCCTTCCATCTATGAGCTTCAACTTGAATTTTCCTCATCCTATGATTTTGGTTTTCGAGTCGTCACCTAGGAAAACATTACCTCCATCATACCTTTCATATTCACAGAACCACTCCCTGTGGGGAGTCATATGAAAGGATGCACCTGAGTCAACCAATCATGTCTCATGATCTACAGGTGTGCTTGAAGAAGCCAAGTACACATCCCCTCCTTCCTTGGAGGTCTTTTCTTCTGTAGAGGGAGAACCTTCAGATCCCTTCACTATCTCAACGTTTTTGGATCTACATTGCTTCTTGAAGTGCCCTTATTTTCCACAGGTCCAACATACCTTTACAAACTTTCTAGGAGATTTAGATATGCCCTTAGATTTAGATCTCCCACTTGAGGAATTAGATCTATTTCTTTCATGGGAGAGTCCTCTTGTAAATAATGCATTTGTGATCTGTCCTTCCATGTTCTTCTGTCTCATCTCCTTCGACAACAAGGATGAGACCACATCATCAAAACTCAAGGTAGTTGTATTACTACCTATGGCCACAACCAGACTATCCCACGAGCATGGTAAATAACATATTAAATTGATACACCTATCTTTTTCTGAAATTTTAATCTCAACGAAAAATAACTGACTTACCACAATATTGAAATCCTTTAGATGCTCCATCACTGAGTCTCCATCTCTCATCCTTAGGTTATACAACTTCTTTCACAGGAAAAATTTATTTACCAGGGACTTAGACTGATACAAATTCCCCAACTTATCCAATAACTCCTTGGTTGTAGCTTCCCCTGACACATTTCGTAATACTGAATCTAAGAGACACAATCGGATTGTGCTCTTTCCCTTTCGATCCAACTTTTTCCAAACATCTATTGACGTTCCTGTAGGTGCAGTACCTAGATCCACTGATCTTTGTCTACCAAAATATCTTCTATCTTGAGCTTCCACAGCTCAAAAATTTTCCCATTAAATTGATCGATTTCTATTTTCGAACTACTCGCCATTTCTTTTCACTTGAAGAATCAATACCACATATCTCCCACTGTAACAAGGCTTATCACCATCCTGAGCCAAACCCCGAACCACAAAGACGTCCCCCTGAAGCCAATAATTTCTCTGATACCAAATGTAGATTTTAACCTTGTACAATTATTTACTACAAACAAATTTTCAATAAAAGAACAAAAAAGATACAATGGAAAATACACACATTACACATAGATTTTTCCCTTGGAAACCCAAACTGGGAAAACCAACATATTCTATATTCATTCACCTCATACATTGTTTACAATACAATATACATATAGGATCCTGTAGCATCCAAAACCCTAATCCAATAACCCAGATTAGTCAACAACCTCTCATTGAGATAGGATTTTGAATTCCCTGTAAAGTTCTTTTCTTCCCTTTATCATCTTTAGATTCTAAGGTTTTATTATAACAATCCTGCTTGGCATTATGGGAAGCCAACCAATCCATGCCAATCAACATGTCATATGATCCTAGAGGAAGGATGGTTAAGGTGGCTTGGGTAGGAAACCCATTCATAATGATTTGGCATGTTGTTATGACCTTTGTTACTTTTCTTTTTGTTCTAGTGGCTAGTTATACCAACCATGGTTTAGCATGTTTTGTGTGCTACAATTTACACTCGTCAATAGTTTGATGAGAAATATAACTCATATTAGAACCAGGGTCAATCAAAATAGAAATAATATGGTTGGTGACCATACCTTCCATTTCCACCACTGAGGCTTGGTGGTCTACTTGCCTATTGTCCAAATTTGCATGATTTTTTGGCATACTCCTGGCCACATCATCAACCATGCTAGCCTCTTGGATTTTGTAGACTCCCTTACTATTTGGCTGTCTATGAGGGCACTCCCTTAGCATATGCTCTTCTCCATAGCCCCAACATTTCAATGGTTCCTTCTTTGTACTTTCAATCCTTCTTGGGGTTGATCCAAAAGTTTTATTTCTACTTTGAGATGGAAAGTTTTATTGATTCACACTTTTTTTGGAAAATCTCATCCTGCAACTCTTCCCATAATTCTTAAACTTTGGGGGCTTAACCCCCTTCTCATTGAATCCCATTTTACCTTTCTTCCTGCAGTCCTTGGGGTGTTCAGCCTTGTGGCTGACTTGTTCATAACAATACCTAGCCTTCCTAATGGCATCTTCCAAGGTCTTAGGCTCATCAAATTCAATTTTGTTTCGGAAATATTGAGGCATCCCACTAAGGAATCATTGCACATTCGTCTTTTCTTCCTTTATATAGGGCACATACCTTAGTATCTCCAAAAACATGTTGATGTATTCATCTATGGTGATTTGTCCTAGATTGAGTTCATAGAACTCCTTAGTCTTATCATCATAGTACCTCTTAGACAGATACTTCTTCTTTGAGTATTTCTCAAATTTACCCCAAGACAACTCATTCTCCTTGATTCCTTTTACATTTATAAGGTCCTCCCACCAAATAGCGGCCTTTCCATTCAGGTTAAATATAGGTATTTGGGCTTTCAAGTTTTCAAAGTAGTTGTGAACTTTGAAATACTTCTTCAGGCCAAGTATCCAAGCTTTTGCTTCTTCCCCCTTCTTGATTTCTCCATCAAAAGCGGGTGGCTTGGATTTCTTAAATTCTCCAGGGTCATCTCCTCTGGAGTGCTTCCTCTTCTTTCTTCTCTATTGGAAACACGAATTGGTCTCATTGCTTGACAGTTCCTTGGAGCTTTCTGCTCTTTCACTAGAGGAATCCTCAGGTGAGTATTTGGTTTTGGCATACTTCTTGGCTCCATGTTGAGCCTTCTTGCGAGTGTTTCTTCTAGCATTGTTGTTTTTGGGTCCATGCCTCTGTATCTCAGGCAGAGTTTGGGTTTTCTCAAGCTGATGTTTTTCCATGTTACTTGTTGTTGGCCCATGTTGAAACTATCTCTGTATATATGACAGGATTTGCAGTAAGACTGCATTTATTTCAATATATTTTTCCTGCTCCTTCATCAACCTATCATTATCAACCTTGAAACTTTACATCTCTTCCATGAGACTTCTCATAGTCTCAACCAGATTTGGAGGGGTTTCCACCACCAACCTCCTTTCATTAGATTCTTTTTCTTTGTTATGGGAGCTCTCTCCCCATTCATGGTGTGTCACCATCCTTTCAGTGATAACTTGTCTGGGAAGTCACTAAATGGTTAATTGTTGATGATCAATAATTTATGTTAGTTAATTGTTTACTAAGTTATCAACATCACATGAAATACTTATAAAAAGAAAAATTGCTTTATTAATTGGCACTCAATAGCATACAATTCATATGTAATCATGTAAATAGCATAAAGTCTCATCCTTCCTTTTATTAATAAGGTTTAAGAGAAATCCTCATGGATAATAATGCAGGGTTAATATCAGTTTTGAGATTTCAGGGTTAATTGTTTACATAGTGAAATCCATTGAACTTCCATGTGCTGCGTAAAATCGGGACTCATGAACCGTTAGATCAGATGGCCTATCGAGATGCATCATTGGTCAAATCCCCAGTGATTAAGTTAAAATTGTGATCGTTGATCATAGTCAGATCAACGATCCTTATCAATATAAACCATTAATGTAGTCAAATTTTATGATAAAGGATCAACAATATAGATTTTGAGTGCCCACTCAAGTTACACATGTGTTAAAATGAAGCTTATTCCACGCTGCTGGTTTCAGAACCTCCACTTTGGGACATGTGGGGGTTGATAAATCCATGTTGACACTCTTGAGGTTGGTTTTATTATCACCTCCCGACCTTTCACTTTTACTACGGAAAAAAACCACTTGGTAAGAAAGCGGTGATGCATTCAGAGGACTAAGCACTTGGTCATATGATTGGACATTAGTAGGCCCTCATTAAATTTTGTTCCCCTTAACTAACTAAAAACTTCCTTTTTGAGAAACCATCGTCTTCCATTCGTCAAGATCTTTCCAACTACTATGATTTCATTTGAATCCAAGTTCTACATCGAAATTTATGGCCCATCAAATTTTGTGGCCACATCCTTGCCACGTGGCATCCTATCACACTCGTCCACCCACGGGATGTTGTCATGGCTCTCCTGGTACTCGCACCAGGCTCCATGGAGCATATGTGCCATTGGCCATGTCACACCTTGTCAATCACTCATCAGACCTCTCTCTTTACTACTTCCTTTGCTATTGGGACCCTCCTATCGAGGTCTTCCCATGACCGCTTACCTTACGTACTCCAACACCTGAGTCTGACGACTCCCTCCTCCGACTAATAAGATGGTTCTGGGGCCTGCCGATTGTTAGTTGGGACTTCATCGGAGCTTCTCAATTGCACAAGGGTTATGACCTTTCTATAACCCTTGGTATTTGGGAAGTGGGTCACATGACTGATCAATGAATGTTATTCATCATAGCCTCCCTCCCGAACAAGGATCAAGATCTTCCCTGGGGGGTTTTCCCCTCCATGCGCCATATCCTTTTGACACTTGATACTGTTTGTGCATGACATGTGGCACTATCACCACCTTCCACTTGGAACCCATATTCCTCATAGAAGTTCACTTATGGGTGCCAAAACACTATACCACATGGCACCTTTCGTGCTCGACAAGTGGCACCACCTGTATTATAACACGCGACACCATCCATGCCAAACCCCTTGGCCTTCAAATAAATATATATGGTCCATATCTCTTGCTGGACTCCCCAAGCCTTAACAGATCGACGGTCTAGAATCCATCTCAGAGCTTCTCCCTCAAAGTGAATCACCACGACCCATTATGAGATCTCATCACGATGGACGGTCATGATCTTCTCTAGGAGTTTTCTCTGTCCTCGATGGATCTACAATTAGATCTTCTTCTCGAGGATCCTTCCTCGGAGTGTATCCCTGCGATCTATTTTGAATTACCTCTTGCGATGGACAAACTATATCTCCTCTTAGAACTTCTCCTATCCCGATATATCAATGGTCAAGTTTGCATCTTAGAGCTCCTCCGTCGGAGTGAAACTCTTTGTTCCATTCCAAAAAGTGTCTAGTGATGGATGGTTAGGATTTACCCTTGGATCTCCTCCTTCCTAACAGATCAATGACTAGATCTACTTCTTGGGACTTCTTCGATATTGACCAATCAAAGGTCCATATCTTACTTTGGGACTCCACTATCAAAGTATATCCCTGGAAATCACTATGATAGGCACTCTGCGATGGACGATTGATATTTACCTCCCGGATATCTAATGATCAATATTTGGGGCGACTGCGTATGTTTTCCTAGCCCCTTTTCTCATAATACCCTTGGTATTGGGTCATTCCTAGGGAGACACCTGTCACCCCATGACATCCTGGTGAGACACATGGCATAACCATTGCTCAACATGTGGACCTTCAAGTACACTTGACGTGGCGTACATGTCGTCGTGGAAGTACTCGATTTGTCCATTTAGGTGGTGACACCTATCCTCTACACATTGGAGGGGTGACATCATCCATGTCAACATGACAACACTTTCCTCCTGGCCTCGTCTTGAGGCATCACTAAGATCCACGGTCAAGATTTATTTCAGTTGGGTCCGATGGATGATCAGGGTTACTCCATCGGAGTCCTCCCTTTGGGGTATTTTCGTTTTAGTGGCCCAAATGACCCTGAATACTTCACTGCGATGGTCAGTCATGATCACTCTGAGTTTTTCCTTGATGGATCAACAAACCAGATCATTACTCAGAGTCTCCTCTATCAGAGTCCTATTACAAACCTGGACACGGTTCTCTCCGACTACTATGACCTCCAATCGATGGTGGAGATCTTCCCACCCCTCGATCCAATAGTCGACAAATAAGGGTGATTCTTCAAGAGCATGGGGTCCAACAAGGGTTTCCCCCCTTGGTCCTTCCTTCAATCATCGACTGACACATGTTCCCTCTAGACACACTCGCAGTCCTGTTTAGCATGATACATCATGATGACGTCACCTCTTCACTTGGTCTCATTCAAACGAGACCCACTATGATCTACGATGGGGTTTATTGTGGGCCTTTCCCTGATGGACAGACTAGACTTTCCCTCGAACTCTCCTTTTCGGACCGCCTCCACCTCGACATCTAGGGTCACTTCAATGGGACTCTGACCGTATTAAGCACAAATAATCTAACTGTCCAGGATCATCCACGAACACCCTCTGATAGATCAACGACCCTTGTTGATTTTAGAGTGCATACTCCACGGGATTCATACTCATTGTCGATGGAGGGTCAGGATCTCTTCGCGCCGCCAGATCAACGGTTGAGATCTAATCTCAACTTTGTCTCGATAAATGACTTGTATTTAATCACTATGCCAAATCTACGACCGAAATAGGGCTCCTCCACTGCCTTAACAGTCTGAGAATGGACTTAGCCATTTTCGCGAGGGTTTTTCTTACATTCTCCTGTAGGGTTTTCTGGGTTTTCGAGAGTTCTTCGCTTGGGTTCGAAGGCATTTCACCTAGGGTCCCTCGGTTTCGTCACACTCCAAATATATTCATGCCCTACCAAAATTTCAATACCACATCGCACATGGGCATACACACACACACACATATGTATATTATACATATAATAATAATAATAATAATAATAATAATAATAATAATCTATTTTTAAGGTCATGACCAAGCTAGCACACCAAATTGGTGTATGAGACCCCCTTGTTTTTGGGACAAGGGACCCCCCTCCGCCCAACGATTTGACTGGTAAAGTCTATGAAGGTATACATACCCTACCCCCCTCTGGATTTGAACCTGTGACCTCTTAAGAGGAAACACATGTTCTTAACCATTAGGCCCACTCAGGCTGTATATATATGTATATACATATATATTTATATTACACACACACACACACACACACATATATATATAGTCATGCATCCTCCCTCCCATGTTACCAATCATAGAAACATCTTATAAATTCATGTGCAATTATTTCTATAGATATAGAGACTATCTATAGCTAAGACACAACACATACTAATATATATTCATTCTACGCACATACAGGATGATCACTCCTTTTCGGACCACCTCCACCTCGACATCTAGGGTCACTCCAACCATGGGACTCTGACCATATTAAGCACAACGAATCTAACTATCCATGATCATCCACGAACACCCTTCGATAGATCAACGACCCTCATTGATTTCATAGTGCATACTCCACGAGATTCATACTCATTGTTGATGGAGGTTCAGGATCTCTTCGCGCCGCCAGATCAATGGTTGAGATCTCGTCTTGAATTTGTCTCGATAAACATCCTATATTTAATCATTATGCCAAATCTATGACCGAATTAGGGCTCCTCCACTTCCTTAACAATCTAAGTATGGACTTAGCCATTTTCGCAAGGGTTTTTCTTGCATTCTCCTATAGGGTTTTCTGGGTTTTCAAGAGTTCTTCGCCTGGGTTCGAATGCATTTCATTTCCTCACATAGGGTCCCTTGATTCCATCAGGGGCATATATATATATAGTAGGCTTTTCGAGAGTTCTTCCCTTGGGTTCGAAGGCTTTTCACCTAGGGTCCCTCGGTTCCATCACATTCTAGAGATATTCACGCCCTACCAAAATTTCAATACCACACCGCACATGGGCATAGACTTATATATATAGTCGTGCATACTCCCTCCCATGTTACCAATCATAGAAACATCTTATAAATTCATGTGCAGTTATTTCTATAGATATAGAGACTATCTATAGCTAAGACACAACACATACTAATATATATTCATTCTACGCACATACATGACATCTCCAAAAATATGTAGTTAGACTTCAAATTCATTATACAGATTCATCAAATCCATTCATGTGCTCTATTTAATACGCAAAATCAATACAAGGCACTTATCTAAAATTTTTGAGATATGTTGGCCACTACTGTAGGGTGAACCGTTCTCCACCCAACCATAGGCAAGGTTGAGCTATGCTTTTCTACAACCAACCAACCCTGATCCAAGGTACGATTCCATAAGATAAATTTTATACAAGATCTTCTAGGGAGTTTTTTGCCAAAAATCTCATCTGTCTATCTCCAACCGCTCTCGGTCTATCCCCAACCCGTGTGTTCTCTTCTATCTATCCCTACGCCCTCGTTTTTCCTGTCTTCTCCACCCTAAGATTTTGTGGGTCGTTCTAGAAGTTTCTTGATGGTACCTTTCCCATCCTTCCTTAACTTTCCCAGGGGACTATTCCAACTACCAACTTCAAGACTGATAATCACTTTTTAGGGTTGAGGACAGTTTAGGTCTGCACTTTTTTAATTAGACAGGGAATTGCGTGGCAGAGTCATCTCAATCAATAATTTCCCACCTCTTGCACCATTCCTCTCACGACATTGTAACCTATGAGGGCCATCCCTTCAACAATAGCTCAACATCTCTTTGTTATATTAAAATAAAATATATACAATACAAAATAAATAAATCAAGGTCCATTGTTTTTCCTTGATCACATAATATATCTGTCTATAATTTTGTCATAATAATGCTTATATTTATAGACTTGGGGAAATAAGGGTGTTGCAATCTCCTTGATATATTTCATCCCAATGACGTCTATGTACTTGTGGCTGAAACTTAAATCCCTTGAACTTCATTGTCTAATCCCATTCATGACCATCCTACGCTCCTACGATCTAAGTCCACCGGTAACTGATGTTCTACTTGAACAAATTTACTTCTTCATATTTCAAATTTACACAATCCTTGCTACCATCATCAACTTGGACCTGAGTGTTAGAGTATCAATCAATCTCGGCCCATATAATCATTGGTACGCTAAATTGGGAGCCAAAATTAAGTGGTGGGCATGACTAATTGGCAATTCGCTCTTTTCAAGCTCACTTTATTTTAATTAACCCTAGGAAGCTTGATGCAAACCCCCCTTCTCTCCTAAGGGTTACTCGACCTCCCGGTCAAGGATCTTCAACTCTGAGCCGAATTGGATCTCTGATATCTTAATGGTCTCACTTGCGAATTAACACATGTCCTCTCAGTCCTCTGGTGTAGGTTTTATGGCACCCACGACCTCTTTCCACAACTGATGAACTCTCAAGTTTCAGGTACTAGCTATTTTCTCATTAGCCCCTTGTCGCATGTGACCTTGGGCTAGGTCCATGCATAAATGCACGATTGCGGGCGCACCCAAGAGTGGTTTGGGATCAACCTCTTTTCTCGCTAGAATTTACCTCCAATTTCCACGTACCTCTTTACCGATACCACGGTTTTGATTGTGGCCCACCCTCAAAATTTTAATGCCCAGACACTTTCTGCCCCCACAATTGAGCGTGACCTTCAATCTTACGATCTTGACGATGCTTTTGGACTGACGGTTGAGATCTGCCTCTTCCAAAACAACAATTTAGACCTAGTTCTCCTAAATTGGATGATTGATATTTACTTTGGGTCTTTACCCAGAGTCCACGGATTTATTCCACCTGCCCTCTAGATCAAACAATTGACATTACTTCAGGTATTTATCTAGGATCCACATATTCACGCCACCTGTTATTCAGATCTGACGGTTCAGATCTACTTCGGACAATCCGACGCTTGAGATTTACTTCAGACGATCGGATGGTCCCAAATTACTTCGGGACCTCAGAACTTTGGCAAGTTCCCTCTCTTGCGTGTGCAAAATTCTAAGGCTTGCACTCCTTGATTTGATCAGACGACTGTTGGTCCTCTGAATCGGTGATCCAACGACCATTGTTGCTCTCCCTCCTGAGCTTCCAACTTCCTCTGACTTAGAATATTTTCTAAGTATCCAAATGCCTTGGCCTTTATTTCTCCTACGAGTCCATCTCTTGGACCTCGCCTGCGCTTCTGGAAAGTGCTATCCCTTCTGAGATTTCATCAATGGACTTTGACTTCACCCTGGCGCACACTTGCACTCTGCATGCAATCTTGCACTGGTTCTCCTTGAGTTTTCAACTTACTCAGTCTCTACGGGACTCAACCCTTCTGCGTCTTTCAAAAGACTTTCTGGTGCCCTCCTAGCACAATCTCCTGAGATTTCAAGTTTGAAATCTCCTCAGATTTCAAACTTGAAACAAGTTCACCTCTACGCGTACTCCTTGCACTTAGTATGCACACTCTGCATACAAAAGTTCCACGCTATCTCTTCTGAGATTCGAGTCGAAAAAGACTCTCTTACACACACTCCTTGCGTTCAGTATGTACTCCTTGCATAACTCATATAAGAGAACAATTGAAAGTTATACTAACATCTTACAGTTTCAGATACTCGAAACAAAAACTCATTCATTCATGAAAATAATAATAACAGGGATTTGCAAATAGTAACAACACTATGCATTTGGATTAATTTTCCTCTGTTATATTCATTCAAAAGAAAATGGCTATAGCTATGATCAAACAAAAACTAAAAACTCAGAATTTTCCTACTAACTCGCAACAACCTCATTTGGGTGTACAAAACCTCTATTTATCTCAAAGGGTCCTTAGGGTTCCCCCCGACTACTCATCTACTCGAAACGAAAACCTAAATGCTACCTAAGTTTGGTTACATTCAAGGCTAGGAGTGAAACTCCCAGATCACTCGTGATCATCAACTTCCAAGCGCTTGATCTTCTTTTGTTTTTCCAATCAGCTTCAAAAGATTAACAATAACTCCCAGCGTTTCAGATTCCGAAATGATCTCCAGGCATTGAGTTATCCTACCACATGTGCTCGCTGACGATGCTCTTGCATCATACTCCCCTGGACAAAAATTTATGGACTCCTATCCATGAGATCCTGCACCGACCTTCCATGCTTCTGGAAATCAGCTTCATTTTTCCAACTGGCATCTTATATTGGGTGTCCCTTCCACTTGACTAGATATTCAAGATGAGTCTTCCTCCTAATCTTGTTGCTAATCCTTTGATCAATGATCTTCTCCATCTATAGTTTTTCTTCCATAGGCATTTGTTTCTCCCACTGAATCTTCTCTTGAACTTATGATCCCTTTGAGTCATATTCCCTGTAAGGGTATAGGTATGAAACGTTGAATATGGGTGATATGCCCACATCATCTGGAAGCTCAATCTCATAGGAGTTCACACCAAACTTCCTTAATATCTTACATGGCCCTATCTTCTTCATATTCAACTTGTTATATGTTCCCCTAAGGAACCTTTCTTTCCTGAGATGTGCCAGAACCTAATCCCCTACTTCAAATTGAAGCTCTCTGCGATGTTGATCAACTTTGCGCTTATACTCTTGATTAGAGCTCTGCAACTGTCCCCTGATCTGGTTATGGAGCTTCTGCATTTCTGCAGCAAAATCTTCTGCTCCAACATTTCTGATCTCACTCTGTTCCAAGTCTCTCAACTTAGATACTCCCCTGGGTTGCATTCCATACAATATTTGGAATGGGCTCTTTCCAGTGCTCCTGTTGGGTGAGTCGTTGTATGCAAATTCTGCTTGTGGCATAATCTGATCCCACTAATTATGATGTTAAGTGGCCAGACTCCTTAATAAGTTTCCCAAACTTCTGTTTACCACCTTAGTCTACCCATCTGTCTGAGGGTGATAAGCAGAGCTGAAGGACAAATCTATCCCCAACTTCCTCCACAGTGTTCTCAAAAAATGACCAACAAATTTTGTGTCTCTGTCTGAGACCATGCTCCTGGGTAGTCTGTGAAGTCTCACAACTTCCTTGAAAAATAGATTTGCAACATGTGTTGTGTCACTGGTCTTCTGGCATGGGATAAAGCGTGTCATCTTTGAAAACCTATCCACCACCACAAATATGGAATCACATCCTCTTTGCGTTCTTGGTAGTCCCAACACAAAATCCATGCTTATTGCATCCCAAGGCCTCTCTGGTATTGGCGATGGTTGATACAATCCAGTGTTCTGTCTTTTTCCTTTTGCATGCTGGAAGATTCTGCATCTGTTCACAAACTTTATCACTTCTTTTCTCATACCTGGCTAATATTATGAACTACTCAACTGTGCAAATTTCTTATCATGGCCGAAATGTCCAGCCAATCCTCCACTATGCTTTTCCTTCAAAAGGTTATCCCTCACTGAGAATTTTGGTATGCACAACTGATTGCCTTTGAAAAACAATCCCTCTTGAATCATATAATCTGTCCACTGGCTCCTGTCTCTCAACACATGATTTTCACATGCTTCGTATGCTTCCTTGAAATCTGGATCATCACAATACATATCCTTAAGGTGTTCAAACCCCAAGGTCTTCACCTAAAATTCCTGCAGAATCAAACATCTCCTACTTAATTCATCAACAACTTTGTTATCATTCCCAACAATATGTTTTATGACAAAAGTAAAATTCTTCATAAACTCAACCCATTTTGCACGCCTCTGATTCAATTTTTCTTGTTTGGTTATGAATTGTAAAGCTTGGTTGTTACTATACAAGACAAATTCCTGTGGAACAAGGTAATGTCTCCATTTCTTCAAAGATTGAATTATGGCATAAAACTCCTTATCATATGTGGAGTATTTTCTCTTAGTCTCATTCAACTTCTCACTGAAATAGGCAACCGATCTATTATCCTGGCTAAAAAATGCTCAATTGCAACTCCACTTGCATCACATCCCACTTGAAATGTCTTTCCAAAATTTGGTAAGATCAGAATTGGTCGTTTTGTTATTTTGTCCTTCAGTATATTGAAGCTCCTCTCGGCCTCCTTTGTCCATTTAAAATACTTGTGCTTCTTCTTCACTGTATCCATCATTGGTGCACAAATTCCACTGAAGTCTCTGATAAAATTCCTATAGAAACTTGCTAATCCATGGAAGCTTCTTACCTCAAACATACTCTTTGGTGATGACCATTCTTTGATTGCTTTCACCTTCTCTGGATCCATCTTCAGTTCATTTGAAGAGATCACAAAACCCAAGTAAATGAGTTTTGTCTTCATAAAAGAGGACTTCTTCAGATTTATCAACAACTTTTCCTGCTATAGTCTCCTCATCACTAATGTTATGTGTCTCAAATGCTCTTCTTTAGTCTTTCTAAAGATCAATATATCATCCAAATATACAACCACAAACTTGCCAATGAAATCTTTCAGTATTTCATTCATCAACCTCATAAAAGTACTTTGGGGCATTTGTTAAGCCAAATGGAATAACAAGCCACTCATACAAACCTTCATTTGTCTTAAAGGCTATTTTCCATTCATCAACTTCTCTCATCCTTATCTGGTGATATCCACTTTTCAAATCTATCTTAGAAAATAAATTTTCTCCCCTTAAACAATCCATTAAGTCATCCATTCTTGGCAAAGGAAATCTATACTTGATGGTGATCTTGTTAATGGCTCTTAAGTCTATACACATTCTCCATCCTCCATCCTTCCTTGGACTCAACACAGTTGGTACTGCACATGGACTCAAGCTCTCTGTGACCAACCCCTTGTCTAACAATTCTTGGACTTGGTTCTTTACCTCGTCATTCTCTCAAGGTGTCAATCTGTATGCTACTTTGTTTGGCAGACTTGCTCTTGGTATCAAATCAATATGATGGTTGATACTTCTAATAGGTGGCAATGAGTTAGGCAGCTCATCCACCACTATGTCAGCAAAAGTATCCAACAATTCCTGAACTTCTTCAGAAAAATCATCCATCGAAGTACTTGTAAGGATAACTCTGGGTTTCCTCACCACAACAAACTGCATCTCCCGTTCTTTCTTAACTTCTTTCAGGATTTCCTTCCCACTCATGAGAAGTATGCTTGTGCTGGCTTCCTCTTTCACTTTCTTCTCCTCTATTGGAAACAACAAGTGTGTCCTACCATTGTTCTCCAAGGTTTATGTATTCTTCCTCCTATCATTAATGACATTCCTGTCAATATGCCATGGTCTTCCCAACAAAATATGGCATATGTCAATGGGAATTACATTACATAGAATTTCATCTCTATATCCTCCTATCTTAAATTCAACCAAGCATGGTTTAGTAACCATTACCTGGTGTCCTTTCTGCAACCATGAGACTTTGTATGGTTTCAGGTGTGTAGTTGTCTCCAGCTCCAATTTATCCACTATCTCCGTGGATACTAAGTTATCAGTGCTCCCACTGTCAATTATCACCTTTCATACTCTGTCTTTAGTCTTGCAAGCTGCCCTGAATAGATTGTTCCTTTGCATTGCCTTTTTAACTTCTGCCTCTGGTTTTAAAAGAACCTTTCTCAACATCAGGGATTTTCCATCCTCTACTCCTTCTGCTTCAACATTCATTCTCTGTGCTTCCGAAATGTGAGCTTTGCCTCGTCCTTCTTTCTTTTTCTCAGGACATTCCCAAGGCATGTGCTCTGTCTTTCCACAGACATAACACCTTACTTCTCCTCTACTTCTAGAAGAACTTCTTCCACCATCTTGTCTTCCTCGGGAACTTCCTCCTCCTTCTGAGTGACTATGTGGTTTCTCAATATCGTCTTTGGATTTATGTGCCTTGTCATGGGAAACTCCCTTGCCCTTGTTTGGGACTAGGCTTTTACCTCTACCTTGCTGGCTTTGTTTTCTGGTCAACTTCTCCTCTTTCTTCAGTGCAAACTGATAAGCATCCTCCACTGTCCTTACTGACATCATGTTGATCTCATCCTGGATTTCATACCTCAGGCCATTTATATACCTGGCAACTTTTTCTTCATCTTTCTCTCTTTGGCCAATTTTGATGTCCATCTTGTAGAAATCCTCTGTGTACTCCTTAACTGTCATACCCTTCTGCCTCAGGTTCTACAACTTCCTGAACAGATTGATCTGATAATATTTGGGCATGAATTTAGCCTTCAACTTGACTACCATTCTGTCCTAATTCTTTATCTTCTGTTTCCCTCGCTTCTCCTCTCAGCTTGCAGTTCATCCCACCATAGAGTTGCATGTCCTTTTAGCCTAGTGACAACATGTCTCACGCTTTTCTCCTCATCGACATCTTCATAGTCAAAATATTTGTCCACGGATCTTATCCAATCCAATAGTTCTTCAACATCCAAATTTCCTTCATACATTGGGACCTCTATCTTGGCTCTAGCTCCCAATCTAACAACTTCTCTCAGCAAGTGTTCTTTGGAAACATTTTCCCTTGCAGCTTCTTCGACTTCCACATATTCACTCTCTGCATCGCTGATGTCTCCAGCATCAGGTGCCCTCTTTTGCGCTGTCTCCATCGTCTCCATTATTGCACAAAGTTCTCGCATTTCCCTTTCTACAACCCGATTGGCTAAAGGTGGCTCCCCTCATCTCCTCGGTGGAATTGTGTTGACTGTCTCTCACACACATAGTACAACTTCAAGTTCTTTTGCCTCCTCTCCTTTGCCTATTGTCAGCAAGAAAAAATTCATCTTTGATACCACTTGATGCAACCCCCCCTTCTCTCTTAAGGGTTACGCGACCTCACGATCAAGGATCTTCAAATCCGAGATGAATTCGCTCTCTGTGACCTTAATGGTCTCACTTGCGAATTAACATAGGTCCTCTCAGTCCTTTGGTGCAGGTTCTATGGCACCCACGACCTCTTTCCACAACTGCTGAACTCTCAGGTTTTAGGTACTAGCTCTTTTCTCATTAGCCCCTTGTCGCATGTGACCTTGGGCTAGGTCCATGCGTAAATGCACAATTGTGGGTGCGCCCAAGAGTGGTTTGGGATAAACCTTTTTTCTCCTCGCAATTTACTTCCAATTTCCATGTACCTCTTTACCAATACTGTGGTTTCGATTGTGGCCCACCCTCAAAATTTTAACATTCGGACACTTTCTGGCCTCGCAATCAAGTGTGATTGTTGATGTTACGATCTTGACAGTACTTCTGGATTGACGACTGAGATTTGCCTCTTCCAAAACAACGATTCAGATCTAGTTCTCCCGAATCAGATAGTGTCCACATATTTATGCCACCTACCCTCTAGATCAGACGATTGACGTTACTTCGGTTCTTTATTCGGGATCTACAGATTCACGCCACCTGTTATTCAGATCTAATGGTTCGGATCTACTTCGGACAATCCAACGCTTGATATTTACTTCGGACGATCGGATGGTCCCAAATTACTTTGGGACTTTGGAACTTTGGCAAGTTCCCTCTCTTGCATGTGCAAAACACTAAGGCTGACACACCTTGATTTGATCGGACGACTATTGGTCCTCTGAATCAGTGATCCAATGACCACTGTTGCTCTCCCTCCTGAGCTTTTGACTTCCTCTGACTTAGAATATTTTCTAAGTATCCAAAGGCCTCAACCTTTGTTCCTCCTATGAGTCCGTCTCTTAGACCTCGTCTGCACTTCTGGAAATCGCTATTGCTTCTAAGCTTTTGTCAATGGACTTTGACTTCACCTTGGCGTACACTTGCGCTCTACGTGCAAACTTGCACTGGTTCTCCTTGAGCTTTCAACTTACTCAGTCTCTAAGGGACTCAACCCCTCTGCGTCTTTCAAAAGACTTTTTGGTGCCCTCCTGGCATAGTCTGCGCTCGATCTCCTGAGCTTTCAAACTTGAAACAAATTCACCTCTACGCATACTCCTTGCGCTTAGTATGCACACTCTGCATACAAAAGTTCCACACTATCTCTTCTGAGCTTCGTGTCGAAAAAGACTCTCTTACATGCACTCCTTGCGTTCAGTATGCACTCCTTGCATAACTTACAAAAGAGAACAATTGAAACTTATACTAACATCTTACAGTTTCAGATACTTGAAACGAAAACTCATTCATTCATGAAAATAACAATAAAAAGGAATTGCAAACAATAACAACACTATTCATTTGGATCAATTTTCCTCTGTTATATTCATTCAAAAGTGAATGGCTATAGCTATGATCAAACAACAACTAAAAACTCAGAATTTTCCTACTAACTAGCAACAACCTCATTTGGGTGTACAAAACCTCTATTTATCTCAGAGGGTCCTTAGGGTTCCCCTCAACTACTCGTCTACTCGAAACAAAAACCTAACTGCTACCTAAGTTCGGTTACATTCAAGGCTAGGAGTGAAACTCCCATATCACTCCTGATCATCAGCTTCCAAGCGCTTGATCTTCTTCTGTTTTTCCAATCAGCTCCAAAAGATTCACAGTAACTCCCAGCATTTTAGATTCTGAAATGATCCCCAGGCATTGATTTGTCCTACCACATGTGCTCACTGACGATTCTCTTGCATCAAAGCTCAGGACATGAATTAAGATAAATTAAAGAGAACAGAGGAGAGTTGAGTTGTATTAGGGAGAATGGGTTGTAAATGTGTTGATCAAATGCTCTTCTTGGGGTGAAATTGTAGGGTAGCTTCCTTAGCTTGAGCTTCTTCTTTAGATTTAGTAAGCTTTTCAATTGTGGGTTTGATCCTTCATATATTTTGCAATTATTTCAACGGACGCAACAACCTAGAAATGTTCTGCAAATGTCATGGTCAGGGTAGGCCTTTGCACACAGAGTGCCACATGTCTACGTGCAACACCACATAGATCGCTCGAGGTAAGGAGTCATATTGCCATCAGAGGTTGAGTTTGTTATGGATATAAAAGTGGCACTTCCAAAGTGATTAAATTTAATATTAATTACTCATAAAATGTTTTCACTAATAATCCATAAATTTTAACTAAAAAATTAATAAAGATCTATACCCACACTTCTCATCCCTTTGCACCTCTGCCATCTGCGTCCACATGTGCATTGAGCGGATACTCTGGCGTGGGGTGGTAGAGTGTTAGAAAATTTTGAGTCACTTCCATCGTACACACACACACACATATTTTACAAACAATAGTTGAACCATATCAAAGCATTATATTGATCTTTTTTATTTATTTTTGTTTATTTGCATATTCATTGGAATAATCAACCCATAGAGATAGAAGGGGGAGATTCGGCATGAACATATATTGGACAGTGCTGAACCAACAAGGATTGTAAGTTCAAATCAATCCCAATAAGGGTTTTGGTCTGTCATAGCGCTGATCACGTGCCTAGGAAAATATTATTACTTTAATACATAAATAATTGTACCTAAAATGTATTTTTTATCCCACTTTTAGTTGAATTTGAAGAAAAATAAATTAACATATATTAAAAATTATATTTTTATTGTTGACCATCAATGTTCCGGTACGTGGATGGCCTCTTTTAGTGTGGGAAGCTAGTTGGGTGGTGGGTATGTTGAATCGCTCAGTATAGATCAAACGTTTGGTCCCTCCTCAACACTGGTATGGTGGGATTTTTCGAACATATGGAAAACGACTAACATATCTGTAGATGTGGAGAACATCGTTGTGAATATTTATTATAAAAACTAAATTAAAAAAATCCACTTTAAGTGACAAACACTTGCTACTAGGGACTATACATTTCAATACAATTCTCGTTTTATGTCACTCATATTTCTTCCCATGGCTGTTTCTGTATGCATGTTATAGTGCATTTCAACCCAAATAGCTAGCATATGTGTATAGAAATTTAATCCATTTTTGTTGTTTAACAGTATAAGGTAGCATTAGGGGCCATAAGTGAGTTTTTATTTTTATTTTTTTGGATTTGTTTTGTGGGGTGTGATTTACGGAGTTATGGGGTCATCGATAATACTAATGGTGGTTCCAATGGATGAGAACAACTAGTGGGGATTAAAATCCATGAATTTACTCAAATTCAACATATACACATGTTTTTTTTTCTATTATAATTTCATTTTACTAATGCACTCACATGCTCATTGTGGCACTTTGGAGGTCAAAGGTCTGCATCAACAACTTTATCCATTTACACTTTTTTATAGTTGTTCCATATGCATCTCGCATTCTAACGCATAACTCATCATGGGGTGACCCGAAGAATAGGGTGACCGGGACTTGTGAACGGAAGGTTACAACTTTGTAGTCACTCATACCCAAACCAACTTTTCACCATCATGCACCATAATTTTAGTCCTAGCGCTAGAGAGAAAGTGGGTGGGTATAATTTACACGGGATTTAGTCTACGAATAGAAGGCCCAGAGCAAATCTCGTTTCTAACTCTGCGTGGGGGCCACATAATGATACTTTGGAAATTAATTGAGGATGGTTGGTCAAGAAAGAAAAGACCCACCTGAGCCAATGAGTTGGAAGCTGCCAAGAAATTAATTGAGAATGGTTGGTCAAGAAATTAATTTGATGGAAGCTGCCAAGAAATTAATTGAGGATAGTTGGTCAAGAAGTTAATTTGATGGAAGCTACTGTATATGCATTTTAGTGGGCCCACCTTGCTTTTTAATTATTGGCATTCAAAAACAATTCTACCATTGAAAATCACAAAATCACACTTGGGTATTAAACTTTTCTACCATTATAAATGATAGTTTGGAATTAAACTTGTGTATTAACTTTTAATATGGTTGTTTAATTTTTTTTATCATATTTGAGAGGCAAATTGCATCACAAAATTTCCGCAGAATAGAGAAATTATAGACAATGGAGAAATAGGGGAAGCCACATATATGTGATTGGATCATGGAAACCTTTCGATGGATCATGGAAACCTTCCAATGAAGTTACTCGGAAAATACATACTTTAAGTTTTCAAAAATTTTAATTTATAAATTATTGACTTGAACTTAGTTCTTACCTTATTAGTGAAAGTCATTTTCAAAAATTCTAATTTATAAATTATTGAATTTAATTAAAATTTGGTTCGAAGAGTTGTTTGTTAATAAGGTTGTAATTACATAAATCCTATGTTTTCAATCTTATAGTGTCCTTGTGAATAGTGATGATTAACTTATTGTTCTATCATAATTTGTTATTATAAACAAATTTCCTCTTATAATGTTTGAAGATGTTCTATATATTTTCTAGAGTGTGTCAATTATTGTCTTAGGGTATTAACATATAAATGAGATAATTTTTAGGTGAAGGGCTCATCGTTATATAGTGGTTCAAATGAATAGTTTGGTGGGAGAGTTTTGTGCAAAATTATATCAATATTCAACCAAGTAGAAGATCACTTCATCCATTTACTTGCTTAACCCTTATGTACATTCAAAGATACCTCTCCAAATATTTATTAACTACTTCTATTTGCTTATTTGTTTGAGGGTGATAGGCAATATTCATATTTAAAGTGGTTCCTTCATTTATCGATTTGTTTGGGATACTTGTCATTAATAATGCAATGAAGGAGTGCATCAAGAATACAGGTAGAACACAAAATCAAGGAAGGGCCCAATAGTGAGAGAATTGAGTTCGACCCCTACTCACAATGAGGATAAAGATGGGAAAGGGAAGAAAGTATAGAAGAAGCACAAAACATCCACTAGCCCAAAAACAATGTGTAGATTAGGAGCTTCGAACACAAAATCTATCACAAGCATATTGTCCATCTTTAAGCTTGACAATGCTAGGCTTTGATTCTTAGGAAAAAAAAGAACTTGGGATACATAAATCATTGTTGAGGTGGTTGTGGCATGGAAAGGAAAAAACGTGAAGATCAACAACAGATGTTAGGTTGAAACATCATTTAACCGAGAAATGGGTATGCTACAAACAATCATTGTAGCATTGACACTCTTTGATAAGTTGAGGTTGCTTATGGGAAAAACTGATTATACAACAATGGTGTAAAAACAAACTTTATCAATGAAAGAGTCTTGAAAACACTTTGCATTGAGTGAGATGATGGAAATAAAATATCAGTGGTTGCATGCCAAAAGTAAGAAAAAAGAAGCGCAAATAAAGAAAATGGATTCAATGGCTAGGAATACCCTATATAGAGTAAGAAAGGCATTTTTGATGGCACTGGTTGAGCAAGGAATCTCTACAAAATAACTCATATAGAGAATCATGACTATATGACAAATGAATAGAGCAAGGCCAATGCATGGGAGATTCGCTAGAAAACCCATATCATATCATGTGCATTCATATTGGGGGGTTTAAAAATAATTAAAATGTATATGAGTGTGTAGGTTTTCGCAATTAGTCATAATGCTGCTTGAATTTTCTGGATACAAATTGTGTAAAAGATTTTGAAATTTCCGATGTTTCGAGTGGACACTCAACCCATCCTCACAGATAAAAAAGATGGAAAAAAAAATGCAATTCAATATATTGGATGGTATTAAGGGGGTGAGGTTTTTTTAAAAATTAAACTATGGGTATAAATATTTGGGTAAGGTTCAACAAATCAAAATTTTAGGGAGAGGAGGATGAAGGGGGGATGACAATGCAAGGAGATATGTCATTGTGGGTTTTTTGTTGGAACCGAAATGTCTCATGAAGGAGTATGATGATACATCTTTAATCCTTGTACCTTGTAGAAATTTTATATGTACCATGAAAGTCTCTAAACAAGCAATGAAAATGACCAAATATTTCATAATAGAGGGATCTACAGTTGAAATGGTTTTCTAGTTTCTAAGAAACACATTTGATGATCTTGACTCAAAGCTCAAATAACATATGATAAAAAACATTTTCTAAAGTAAATATCCGATACATATGTCAAATATTGGCACCAACATACAAGGGGGAGAGATAATAAGTGTTGGTTGTGGAGCCTGATTATCTTCCTGATTTATGTTGGACACACCTACCACACTTAGAGGGGGGGGGGGTGAATGAGTGTGGGGCTCTTTTTTGCAAAACTTCCCTCTTGCACAAAGACTCATCAATTAGCATTCAACATTTATTCATTACCCATTGTTGTC
>JASDQU010102777.1:248811-284480 GCA_032191745.1 Picea mariana
GGGTCCCATATTCATCAGCAGTTGGCAGCTTGATGTATGCAATGGTTTGCACAAGACCATATATTGCACATGCAGTGGGAGTTGTGAGCAGGTATATGAACAATCCAGGTAAAGAACATTGGGAGGTAGTAAAGTGGATTCTTAGGTATTTGAGAGGTACTACTACACATGCATTATGTTTTGGAGGTTCAGACACTTTTCTACAGGGATATGTTGATTCATATATGGCAGGTGATAAAGACAACATGAGGAGCACCACAGGGTATGTTTTTACTATAGATGGAACAACAGTAAGTTGGATTTCGAAACTACAAAAGGTTGTTGCACTTTCAACAACAAAGACAGAGTATGTTGATGCTACAGAGGCTAGTAAAGAGATGATTTGGTTACAAAGGTTTATGGAGGAATTGGGAAAGAAGCAGGAGAACAACATGTTGTACTGTGACAGTCAGAGTACCATTCACCTTGTAAAGAACTCAACCTTCCATTCGAAGACTAAGCATATACAGTTGAGGTACCACTTCCTACGATCTGCCTTGGAAGATGGACAATTGAAGCTGGAAAAGATACACACTAGCCAGAATCCTGCAGACATGTTAACAAAGGGAGTAACCAGGGAGAAACTGAGTTCTTGCTCAGTTTTAGTTGGTCTTCAAGAATGAAGATGAAGATGAGAAATTTTCCAGGTCCAAGAAGGTTCAGATTCCAGCATATACAATAGTGGTGGAGTTGTTGAGATCAGTCTCCAAGTGGGAGATTGTTGGTTGTGGAGCCTGATTATCTTCCTGATTTAGAGGTATTTTACTTTGAGTCGTGTTTATACCCCATGAAGTATTTACACCCCAGAAGTATCTACACTCTTCCACGTGGGGTAGTGCAGAGGGGGGGTACCCCCTCTGCGGGGTCCAGGGGGGCTATCCCTCCGGCTGGGGGGTCTGGGGGCAAGAGGCCCCCCAGTGAGGGTTCGGGGGGATAGCAAAAATTGCTTTGTAAAAGTATATTGTAATTTCATTTTAAATTTGAACCGTTCATTATAAGGTCACAGATCTAACGATAGAGATTATGTTAGGGTTTTTTTTGCCCTAGAAGGCAACCCTCTTTTATGAGGGAAATGTATTGCGGCTATGTATGTTGGCGAGTATTGTATTCTAAGAGAGGAGACTGTGAGAGAAAGAAGAGGAAGTTACAACGAGTTTTTCTATAGGTTGTATCTCTTCATTTTGTTGGATAATAATAAAGAAAGGACCTGGCAATTTCTCTGGTGGACGTAGCTCACACTGGGTGAACCACGTAAATATGTGTCTCTCTTGTATTGTGTATCTTCTGTGTTTTGTTTCCGCATTTGTTTTATTTTATTGCTCCGCGGTCCTGTTTTTCTAACAATAAGGGGTATAAAAATGTCATGAAAAAAATGGTAATTACAATATTTGGGGAAAATAGGGAGTTATTTTATTCGGAAACATGTATTGGCAGGAGGTATTAATAAAAAAAATTTGAGGGAGAAAAAAAATTAGGGGTATTCTTTAATATCCCATGAACACATGTGCTATGCCATAGGTTTACTGAGTGAACCCCATGTGGACCAATGCAACAACATACCTATGGAAGACATAGATACAACGCTATATGTTACTTGGCATGGAAAAACACAAGTACTTCATCAACTTGTGACAAATGTTTTTTTGTTATGTTTCCTCACTCTTGCTCTTGACCATCACCTTATCCCATACACCACTGATTTTTAAATTGGGACTAGTGCTTTGATGTAGAACTAAAGTCTGAAGATATATTTTTTGTTGTAGCAAGTAATACACTTGATTTTGGCCAACAATATGCACGATGTTGTCATGGTCCTTATCCCTAGCGCCAACCTACACATGGATAATGGAGGTGAGGCACATCACTTGGTAGATTAGATTAAAAAATTCCATCAAAAGATCCAAGATAATATTTTTTAGTGGTTGAGATTCCATCACAAGTAACACAAAGAAAAAATTGATAAGTACATGGTGAACCATTTCAAGGTTGACCAATGCCACTTACAAACCAAAGTGGATGAATTGAGAATATTGGAACAAGTGATGGAGAAAAACAAGGGCAGTATGGTAATGACATTACAAGAGGTTTCTACCATGTAGTGTATATGGGAGTCACTCTATTCGTTGAAGAGGAAGATGATGATCAGTTATAGGTTGAAAGATATTTTATCCAAGCAACTAATGAGGCAGAAAAAACATTATGCTCAAGCATGTAAGAGAAGGATGGGAATATAAAATAGGTAGATGTGGGATGAAAAGACTTGCCTTTACCAAGAAGCGTTACAAAAAATTGTATAAAATACAATATCAACTTAAGGAGATGTGAAACACTACAATTTGGTAGTGGAAAATCCTATATTAGATGAACTAAAGACGAATGTTCAACCATGCTAAGTAGATTTATTAGAATGTAAGTGCCAAGAACCACAAACCACATTGGGGCATGAAAGAGGACACAAAGACTAACCAACAATGACCAAAATCAATTCCAATGAATGACACACACCAACTTTTATCAAACAAGATAATGTAGCATGGAGGTGACGAAGTGGTCAAAGGTTGGATAGTGTTGGATGTGAGAACACCTTGACTTTGTAGTCAATGCCCATAAACATCAAGGTAATCATGCAATGCAAATCAATTACTCAATTTTGACCATATCAAATACGCCAACATAAGGGGCACTTGATCAAAGTTGATCTTGTCAAGAGATCCCTCAAGTATAAGTAGTGATAGTCATTGCAATAAGAGAAGTGACAACCCAAAATTGAAGAGATTGTAATATATGTACCATGTAAGGTCTACACAATTTTATATTTTATACAAAACTAATAAAATGGAATACATACATACATACATACCACTTGGATTTATGCTCATAAAGGTTGATTGTGCATGCATTCAAGCTAGACATTTCCATGCCATGAGTTGGAGTAATGACTATTTCAACAACACATGAATTGTGTTTAAGATCTCTGATGGAGATTGATTTCAGGCCATTTCCATGCCTAAGGAAGATTGCTTTAGTTTGCCATATTCTTTGCATAAAAGTCTCATCGATGGTAAACATCCTATCACTGGAAGCTCCTACTTTAAGTCTACTTGTTGCACAATAATAGAAGATCAAAGATACAAATGTACATAAACCAACATATATCCATCTTAACTCCAAATCTATTAAATACTAAAATATTTTCATCTCAATTGTTTTTTTATTTTTCTCAATGCTTAATAAATTGAGTTAAGATGTATTTACACTAATAATAGGAATATATTTCACAATGTTGATTCTACTTTGTTACTCTTTAAGAAACATTACTATACTCTTTTCTAAAATTGGTTTTCTCCCTGTTATGAAATTGTTTTCCCACTATAAACATTAATGTCTTCATGGTGTACATCAAATGTTATGACTAATTGGATTATGTGCTCAATATGTTTAATTACTTTTTGAACTAATATGTTAAATACTAAATTATTTAGTTTTATATTTTATATAAAACTAATAAAATGAATATATACATACCACTTGGATTTATGCTCATAAAGGTTGATCGCGCATGGGTTCAAGCTAGACATGTCCATGTCATGAGTTGGAGTAATGGCTCCTTCAACAACACATGCATTGTGTTTTTCCATTTCCATGCTTAAGAGAGATTGATTTCAGGTCATTTCCATGCCTAAGAGAGATTGCTTTAGTTTGCCATATTTTTTGCATAAAAATCTCATCGATTATGAACATCCTATTAATAGAAGCTCCTGTTTTAAGTCTACATATTATTTGCATAAAAGTCTCATTGATGATGAACATCCTATCACTGGAAGCTCCTACTTTAAGTCTACTTGTTGCACAATAATAGAAGATCAAAGATACAAATGTATATAAACTAATCTATATCCATCTTAACTCTAAATCTATTAAATACTAAAATATTTTCACCTCAATTGTTTTTTTTTTTTTGTTCTCTCGAGTGTTTAATAAATTCCTAGTTAAAATGTATTTACACTAATAATAGGAATATATTTCACAATGTTGATTCTATTTTGTTACTCTTTAAAACTCTTTTTTAAAATTGGTTTTCTCCCCATTATGAAATTGATTTTCCACTATAAACATTAAAGTCTTCATGGTGTACATCAAATGTTATGGCTACTTGGACGGCTAATTGGATTGTGTGATCAATATTTTAATTTCTTTTTGAATTAATATGTTAAATACTAAATTATATAATAAATTAGATGATTATCAATAAGTTATTAATGTATTTATAAGTTTGTGATTCAAGTTAGCTAGAAATTTGATAATTGATATATTGTTGGTTGTTTATTTAAAAAAAAATGTGAAAAATGTTTATGAGAAAAATAAAATTCCAACCTTTATACTAAGAATAAAGGATTTGTGTTTTAAAGTGTGTTATGTTTTGATATTTTAAAATAAGTATTTTAACTAGATAAAAAAACTATTTTAATGTTTTAGAATATGTTAGTCTAAATGTTATAAATTATTCAATTATTTAATATATTAAAGGAAACTTTATATTAATGGTAATAGGTATTTATTTTAAATTTTATGATTAAAACATTAATTCTCCATGTTAATGCTATTTTAAAAGTTAAGATATTTTTAATGAAATTAGTTTATTTATTAAATTCATATATTTTAAAATTATTAAATATAATTTGTTTATTTATTAAGACATTCATGATATAAATTTAGAGGAAATTGCAATTTAATTGTAATTTTTTGTTGTTAAAATTGTATTTTTAAATATAAAAATAAAATCAATTTATGAAAAACCCTTTCTGATTATAGAAAATTAATCACTACAACCTGAGATCCAACAATTTCTCACAAGATCATATCCAAAAAAACAAAATATTAAAAAAAAAAAAACAAAAATAAAACATTTGGAATAATGCATTTTTAAACCTACATATCTCAAAATTCATCAAACTCATGTCCTACTCAACATGAATCACAATGAATGTGCATACAACTTTTGTTTTGTTTAATTTTTCTTGGAACAACAAACAACCTTGGCTGTTATATAAATGCAATATAAATTTAAATAAGTTGGAATCGAAATGAATTGGAAACACTCATGTTTTAATACATTGATCAGACTTGAAGTGACAAAATAATCCTTCATTGTAAGGAGTCTCAATATTTTCTTTTTCTATTACTATCAATTGTTGCTTGGGCCAACCTTCTTACGCTCTTCTTGAGTTTCTTACAGTCAAATGCCCCCCTCAACTCCTCCAAAGATGTCAACGTCTCAAAGTCACAAAAGAATCCTTAATTGTAAGAAGTCTCAAGATTTTCTTTTTCTATTACTATCAATTGTTGCTTGGGCTAACCTTCTTACGCTCTTCTTGAGTTTCTTACAGTCAAATGCCCCCCTCATCTCCTCCAAACATGTCAACGTCTCAACACCAGGCAGCTCTTCTATTTCGTTACACTCGCTGATGTCGAGTAGTCGAAGTCTTGCAAGACCAGAAAGCCCTTCTATTTTCTCCAGCGAGTAACATTCTTGCAAGTGCAGAGATACTAATGTTGTTGGCAATGCTGCAACCTTCAGCAGTTCGTGACAAAAGCTGATGTTGAGGCGCTGAAGATTAAGGCAAAAGCCTGGAGGAAATGATAATTCTTTAATCCCCGTCCCATGCAGGTCCAAGTCTTTGAGTCGAAGCATGCATATACAATTGTCAAGAGAAGAATCCAGCACTCTGTGCCTTCTCAGATCTGCTAATGCAGTGTGGAATGGCATTTCAATTAGGGGACAATATCTTACACTCAAAATTTCTAGTTTGTTCAACTCCGTGACACCTACTGGCAAATACTCTATTCCTGCATTATGTATCATCAGGGTCCTCAACTGTTTCAACTCCCCAACCGAGTCCGGCAAACGTCTCAATTTGTGGCAAAAATGAAGTGTCAATTCCTTTAAGTTCCTTAGGTCACCGAGCGAGGGCGGCAGTGTTTCCAACAAAGGACATTGGAATTTCAGAATTTTCAGGGACCGCTGATGTGTGACTTGGGGAGGAAATACCTCCAGTTTTTCACAATGCGAAAGGTTCAAAATTTCAAGCCTGCTGATATCTCCAAGTGTTTCGCTTGATATTTTCAACGTTCTGCAGCCTGCCAAAGAGAGATTTTTAAGTCGAATTAAATTCCCAAATGAGTCCGGGAGCATTTGCAACATTTCACACTCATTGAAGTTAATATATTGAAGTTCTGTTAATTTCCCGAAGGAAGGCAGAGTTTGCAGATTCGTGCAGACAGACAAGTCAATATACTGCAAGTTTGTTGAGTTTGCCAAGGAATTTGGCAACCGCGTCATTCTTGTCGAGAGGCTTAAATGTTTTAAGGAGCGGAGATGAAATAATTCTTCTAGCAATGTTTCAATAGTGTATCTCAATTCAATCTTTTCCAGGTGCTCCAACTGCCCAATAAACTTTGGTAACTGTAAATGGGTTGCATCAATATGCAACTCCCTCAACTGCACCGGTGCCTGCAAACTCAAAATGTGATTACTATCAAACAATGACCGGCCTAAACCAACCAAGGAAATAAAAACACACAAACTTGTTTTAAGAATTTTTACATGTACCTCATTTTCACTCTGCCACAATGTTTCCAATTTGTCCCCAGCCACTTGCAAAACTCTTAAATTCTTCATAGGAATCGAGGAAAGCAGAGAACAATACGGATAACCATCCCAGCGGAGCCATAGAAGATTCGACTGTATTAGCAGGTTGGATATGCTTCCCAAACAATCACCTTCAGCCCTCAGAAGTTGCAACCTGCTCATACCGGCAAAACGAGAGCTAAGCTCCACAGGGTTCTCTGAAGACTGGTCCGGGCTTTGTTGAACCATATTAATTCCACGCACCCAAGTCGTCATCTAAAAGCAGTTAGAAACAATACTGAGTACATATTTACAGACGTCAAGAGTTCTCAACTTGAAAGAGAGGAAAAATATTTCTCTGAACATAGATTTCAGAACACAATGTCTAGAGCTTCAAACACCTACACTTTGTTGGAACACATTATGAGAAAGGTTGCGAGTGAGACACCAAAGACGACGCGAAGGCTCTTTCTCCGCCAAACTTCTGCCCATGTCTCTGAGGTGATCGTGCATTGTTATACAGTTTTTACTGTCGATCTCCACAAGACACTTGCTTTTTAGGTTCAGAAGATTCAGCGATCTTTCCCAGCCGGATGCATCCCATATTCTTATAGCCACATCTTTGTCTTCTTTTATGAAGAAACAGGCAATGTCCAAGAATATCTCTTTTTCCTCCTTATCAAGACTGTCATAGCTAATTCTAAGTCTGCCGTCTATATCCGGAGGAAGTGTTTTGGATATTTTGCGCAGTTGTGCTTTCCAGTACTCCAAATCTTTTCTACAAAGCAACGCCCCGAGAACTTTGAGGGATAACGGCAATCCATCACACACGTGCAGAAATTTTGTAACCAGTTCTTCAAATTCGACAACAGGTTGACACCCGTCGAAAGCATGCAAGCAAAAGAGCCTTTTAGAGTGTTCTTCGTCGAGGCCTGTAAGCGTGTAAATGGACGACTCTCTGATTCTTGATAGAACATCAATATTGCGAGATGTAACTAAGATTAAGCTATCAGAACTAAGGACGTCCTTCAGGGGTGAAAATAATGCATCCATCTGGTTGGCCTGATCCACATCATCTAAAACAATTAGAGCTTGAGAACCCAAGAGACGATCAAAAAGCCCATGTATATCGTCGTCGACGCTATTTTTTTTCAGATCCCGTGAAATCAAGTCCTGGTAGAGTTTATTCTGCAAGGAAATTAGAGGAGTTTCTCTCACGTCTTTCAAAAAACATGACCTATTGTAATCTGATCTCTTGTGATTAAAGAATTCCATTGCCAAGGTAGTCTTTCCTACTCCACCAGAACCCACAATCCCCATGACCTTGGTCTCCCTGCTATGTTGCTGCTGCTCCAATAATATTGTTTTCTCAAAATCTTCTAGTTTTCCATCTAAACCAGTTAGATATGCGACCCCATACAATTGTGTTTTTGGAACCTTTTCCTTCACCCATTGTACTAACTTATCCAAGAGTTCGCCTTCGTCACTGGTTATTCAGAGCAAACCAAACATGAGTACTAAATCCTTTGTTGCTTGGAAAGGAAGTGAGGTGCAGAGCAGACATAGGACTAATAAATTAAAATGAAGAAAAACAGTGAAAAGGCCCAGCATCTTCTTACAGGAAAATTTTAATTCTCACTAAAAATCAGATTTATCGATACAATTAAGTTAATATGGACAATTACAGTTAGAATTCTAACCCATTACACTCCTTCAGCTCCAAACCGCTTATAGCCGAAACCTTAGAGAGTGCTTTTCTCCAATCTTCAATTATTTTTGGGTCGTATCTCCTTTTCTTTTCATGAATTCGCAAAGCTTCTGCATAAACTCCATTTTTGTCTGGCCACCCGAGAATTCCCAATAATCGACCCCACACTCCATCTGTGTCGCTTGTCCACCGAAGATCGGCAGGATTCACATTGTAAAAAACTGGAACAATGGGAGATCCCGACTTCAACATGAGCACAAGCTCATGCAAACACCACTTTGATTTAAAAATGGCTACATGAACAGAGGCTTGCGAATGTTTTCTTTACATCCGGCCCGCGATGATTAATAAAGACGTCATATTGGATTTTGTAACTGGTGTTGGGAGATGCAGCGGTCGAGGCGGAGGCGGAAGCCATTGTGTGATGGCACAAGATAAATGCAGAGGCAGATTGAGAAAGGGAAGGTATTTCTCTTCTGGGGGATGCAAAGCCAGATTGATTAAAGGAAAGGTATTTCTCTTCTAGGAGATACAGGGGCAAATAAACGTTGGTCCCAAAGCGTCGCCTCTCAAGCAAGTTGTATGCCCCCTGCTACTCATTCATATGTTATCAGTACGGACCAAGTCTCGTGCTTGTTAAGGTGCGTCACTCGTGACATGGTTGGCCACTTGCAAAACCCTTTTTTCCTTTTTTTTTTTCCGCCCTAAGACACCTCACTATCTATACTTTATTACTCGGTTGGTGCTGAAACACCTCACTTCCTTTCATCGCAGCTTCCTCTCTCGATTTTGATTCATTTGGATGGCATATGCTTTTTCTCACTAAAAATTCACGAAAGTTTATTCTCATTAATATTTTTTCAGCATGTTCATGCTGGAGGGTCCTCAATGACACAATGTATGATTTTTATATCTTTTTCTTAGAAAATGGGAAGCCGTCTCTTGATTATCAACGATACCGTTCTTGAATTGCGTGCACGTTTGCATCGCCGCTTGCGAAAATTGCAATAGCGCCCGATGACCACGCTTTCGGTGGGCACACTCACAAAGGCTTTCATATTGGGGCCGACTTGACCAGTGAAATGAAATGTATCTGTGGTTTCTGTCGTTTTTGGCCGATTCGAAAAGTGAAATAAAATGGATTTTGAATAATAAAAAGATTAGTATAAATTTATATTTTTGGATTTTGGTAAAAAGGTCATTTTGTAGAATATTTAGACAATTGTTTTACATATGTCAAAGGTTAAACATGTCTAGACAATTGTTTTACATATGACAATTGTGTTTTTTAGTAGATATTTGTCTGAAATCTGATATAATTGGAGTGCTCAAAAAATTTTCAACCATTCAAAAATAGATTTTGAACAACAAAAAATAGTGATTCATGTAAATTTATATTATCAATTTCTAACGAAAAAAACTATTTTGTAAAACAACTAGAAAACACCTTTACCAATCATTGCTCATATAAACTCCTATCATAGCAAGAAAAATCTTCAATGGCATTTACGTCATACAATTTTTTGTTTTTCATTAATAATGCTTTTCAAACTTTAATCTGAAGTGCCACCTATCGCATTTGCATATTATTTCTCTAACCCTTTTGCCATAAACTAAATGTGCTAGGTGTATGTTTTTTTTCTGGACATTTACTAAATGTGCTAGGTTTTTTTTTTTTTTTTAACATTTACTCGAAATCCAGTGAAATGTTATTGAATTTAAAAAGTTATGGTTTTCTGTATGCGAGTTCCCACCAGAGAGAAAAAAATGTAAAATAATTATACAAAGCCTTAAACATTTTTTCTATTCAGTGTCTTTTCCTTTTAACTTTACTCAATAATAATAGATAAAATGTTCATTAAACATTTCAATAACTCCATACATGCTTTACATCAATGTAAAACATCACAAAAACTATTACTAACAAGCAATTGAAAAACTTGCTAACACAAACCTTAACCATGAAAGAGACTTGCAACATTTCCAAAGTCGTTACGATTGAAGAAAGCCATTTGAACAATTCACTTAGTGGGCCATGTCATGCTCTCACACGCATAACCTTAAACTTATGCAAAATTAATAGATTTTTGGCTTTCAACATGATTTTAATCGTGATGTTTTTTATAATTCCATTTTCATCTTTGTTTTGATCATAATTTCACCCTGCTTTTAAGATTATGGGAATTTTTAAATTAATTTAAAATTTAAACGAGAGATACGTAATGGTAACTTTTTTATAGTTTTAAATTTAAGTAGATTACTATGTTGATTGGTGTAATTATTTTAAAAAGTGGAAAATGGTCCATGCTATTATATCATCCAACTTTAATTATGCTATTATATCATCCAACTTTAATTATGTGATTGTGCCCAACATATAGGGAGGATTAGTGGATTTTTGAATTAAAAAGTTAATATTAATAATATTAAAATATTTATGATGTTGGATTATAGTTAACTATGTTTGATTATGGTTAGCTATGGTCATTAGGGTTGACTATGTTTGACTATGGTTAAGTGTGGTTGACTATGCTTGACCATGTTTGACTATGGTTTACTATATCTTTTTATGGTTGACTATGTTCAATTATGGTTGACTACATTTGACCATGGTTGACCATTTTTTACTATGGTTGACTATGGATGACTTTGGTTGATCGTGTGTGACCATGTTTAACCATTGTTTATCATAATTGATTGTGGTCAACCATGATTAGACCAAGAGTGACCATGGTTGGTTTTGGTTGATCATGGTAGATTTTGGTTGGCCATGGTTGACCATGTTTGATTATGTTTGATCATGATCGACAATGTTTGACCATGGTTAACCATAGTTGACTATGGTTTGACCATGGGTGATCAAGGTGTATTGTCGTTGATCGTGATTGGCTATGTTTGGCAAGGGTTAACCATGTTTGGTAAGGTTTGATCATGGTTGACTATTGTTCATCATGGTTAACTGGTTGACCATGTTTAACTTGAGCTAATCATGTTTGACCAAGGTTAACTATGGGTGACCATGGTTGAGCAAGTTTGACTATGGGTGAATATGGTTGACAATGTTTGACTATGGTTCACTATGGTTGACTTTGGTTTACCATGTTTGGTTATGGTTGACTTTGGTTGACTGTGGTTGATAATATTATTATGTGATATCGTGACACTTAGAGATAGATAATATGGTTATGTCACATTATGATGTTCATGAAGGGTTATGTTGCATTATGACATTTGTCAATGGTTATGTTGGATTGCAACAATCCTCAATGCTTATCTCGTGTCATGATGATAATCTTGGTTGGATTATGTCGAATGCTACAATCCCCAATGATTGTGTGTCACATTGTGACAATTGTCAAGGCTTATGTCACACTGCAACGTTCCTTAATGGTTATGTTGCATTATGACTTTAATAAAGGGTTATGTCGTAGTGTGATGCTCATCAACGGTCATGTTGCCTTGAAATGTGTTACCTCTCGGGTTCTCACTAGGTGCAAAGTCCCTTAAACACATGGATGAAACCCGAAGGGAAACTTTGGCCAACTATCCATTGTCACATCAATGGTCTTGCCTTTCTCACTTTAGGCTAGAAGGTTTCTAGTGAAGGGCAGCTTTGCTATGGTTAACTAAGCTCAATGTGTGTAGTATAGAATGGTAGCAAGAGAGAGCTTAGAAAACATGAATGATTTTTTGGATAATTTTATAAGTTCTGGTGGTGGATGAAACAAAATATCAATGCCTTTCCTTGGTTGGGCTATGGGGTCAAGATGCAACCTCAAAGGTGCAATTCTTAAAAATATCTAAAGGACAAAAATGGTTGTCAAAACAAGATCCAAGAAGTCCTAAATTTAGCAAGCCAAGCATCACAAAAATATGGAAGAGAGGGGTCTTTAAGAATCATACCACCTCCAAGTTGAGTAAGGAGTCTTCTTTTCCTAAAAATGAATTGAATGTTTCTTTTGCTCACAAGGAAAATAGAAAAAGAATTCTCTCACTTTAAAAAATGAAACAAAGAGGGTTAACCTCCTCCAACGAAGCGATACCACTCTTCCATGGTTTTGAAATCAACTTTCAAAATCCAAACCTATAACAAATACTAGCTAATATGCACCAAGAATATATGCCACAGTTCAAGTAGATTGATCATTCATTCCAAAAATCTCAGACAAAGATAAGACAATTATATTCCAATGGAGAGAGTAAACCCTTATGTAGGTTTCAACTCTATCTCCCTATACAATAAACACGTATTTGTTTTCCCAGATCCATTAATCCTCTAAGGAATAGCAATAAAATAAACATCTCAATGACTTGCTTACTAAAATAAGAAATGAGTTTATTGAGATCCACAATTTCCTCCAAGAGGTTACAATAAAATACCCAAGGAAAATAATACAATAATATCTTCATGTAACTAACTCCATAAGACAAGTTAAACATTAATAAATAATGGAGTTAGTTAGCAATCTCCCCCAAGAAAAGGACTAGATAGTGGGACACCTCCTTTAGATGAGGGTTTGACCATGTCAATGCTCCAAAAAATGATAAAGTAATTCTCCACTAGGTGGACCCTCCTAAAAATGTGTCCCATGTGTGAACCAAGCATTGAGAGAGTGAATTTCCTCAAACAAGTGGCTAAAATGTAGTGATAAATTTCCTGCGATAGGTCTTAAAGGCACCATAATTGTGTCAAATTTTACCATAATTTCTATTATGACCACATTTTGGAAATCTCATGTCCATCCTGTATCTAATGGAATTGATTTGGCGGAATTTTGGGCACTTTGTCAAAATATAAATGCTTTTGAAGCAAGCCCGCACTCAAAATATATACAACAAACCCTCCAAGTGGAATCTGTGGCTCCAAGGTGTAACAAACATCCATAGGTCAAGGCAACTAAAGTGGATCTCATAATAGGAGGTTGACTTAGCATAGAATAGACACCATAATCTAAGGGCTAAGTCAATAAGGACCTCGATATCCTCCACATGTGTGCAACAACCTCAATCTAATGATAGAATATCCCCAAACCATGTGAAAATGTCTTGACATCTATACAAGTAAGAGAGTGTTCCTTGAGAATGAAGTGTGTGTCCATCATAAAGTACAATATCATCATCAAAACATAACAATGAATCCAAACACTATAGAAATGGGGTATAGTAGTGCAACAAGGAGTAGGTTGGCCCCTCCAACCATAGAACCTAAAATACCATGAAATGATGGAGAACTCTACGAGAGGGAGTGTTTATCCCATCATGTATCATGATATGGTCATAATAGACACCTCAAACCCTAGGACTCCCTCATCAAAAGGTGTCAAGTCATCAATTCTTTTCCACAGGCTGAAAACCACCTAAACCCTTTGATGATACCATATCCACTTAAGAGAGATAATCATGTAAGACTTATGTCAAATATCATGTATGGTTCTAGGTAGATTCATGGTTCCCAGTGCATGTCACAATGCCCTAGGTAGGACATAATGCCCTATGAAGGACACAACACCCTAGGAAATGTTGCAATGCTTAAAGTAAGGAACACAATGCCATAGGAAACACCTATCATGATCCCCAAGTCATAATCATCATTCCCAAGTTAGACAACTTTCTCAAAATTTGCAAAGTGTATTTGTCATGAAGCTAACAATTTAAAGAGTGAAACCCTCCTCAATGATAAATGTCAAAACCATGAAAAGTTGGCCTCTAAAAACCTAGGTCACTCCATCAAAACATCAAATAGTGTGCATGAAATCCACATGGCAAGAGGGTGGGTGCTCCATGGAATTCATTGTCTATATTATTAAGAACCATCATAAGAATATAATAGACATCTCAAATACAAAGGGTGCTCCTCTACAAGAGTCATATCTAATCAATCCATGCAAATATGAAAGGATAAATACCATAAAAGAAGGAACTCACACCATCATCAGGCACGTTGATCCAAACGCGTGAATATAGTCAATAGATGGGTCATCAACCAATATCATACTATAGCACCAAGGAGTACGCCATCACTATCCATATGGAGTGCAACCACGAGGAGTAAAACTAGGAACCAAGACACATAATCCATTGAATCAATGTGCGCAATATCCCATGCAACACCATGAAAAAATAAGAGGATCCACAATCATCAAAATGGTCAATCAAAATGCTACAAATATGTTGAACCCGCACATAATAGATCTAGATGAACAATAATACACACACCTACGATTTCTTTTTCCTAAGGTTTTTCCTTGTCATTATCCAGTCTCCTATATTTTAAGAGAGAATATTCCACCTGGAGAATATTCTATTTCAGTTGACAGTTTAGTTTCACTAGTTGAGTTGAGTTTAGATGTTGCATTGGGATCATCACCATGCAACATTGGGATCATTACCATGCTAATTCGACCTTGCCTTGGGATCATCACCGTGCTAATTCGACCTTGCCTTGGGATCATCACCAAATTGGTGCATTAGCCTTGATTCCCTGAGTTAACTCCTCACTACTCCCTGTTCAGTCAGTTAACTGAAGACTAGTTGACTAGTTAACTCAACTAGGTGGTAGTTCACTCCCGTAATTGCTTGAGAGACTAGACTAGGTGGTAGTTCACTCCCATAACTGCTGGTGTGTGTCCAGATCACTCTAGACCACCACTATGGCACATTGGTTCACCTCTAGTGCGAACTCATTGAGCTATACAGAGTATATCATGTGTAAACTATTCATTTTTCATAACGGTTAATGATAATTCTTTCATTCTTTCTCTCATTCTTCTTCTTTATCAAATTCTCTCTGCAAATGTGTGTATTATTTTTTATCTAGATCTATTATGTGCAGGTTCAACACATTTACAAAAAATAAATCCTAGGTGTGTGTGAAGTAACTCCAACACCCCCCCTGAACATCACTATGGTGAAAATAAAGAATGGGTCCCGACAACGAGGCCATGTTAGGTACCCAAATACAAAAGATACACTAAAAATAAAGTGAGGAAAGAGGGAAAACCTCATGAGAAAAGACCCCCCTCAAGGTACATTGTATGTAAAAAAAATAACTACAATTGCTAGGCAACTGTGTCCTTCACTCCAAGATGACTTCGCAGAGAATGGAACTTATGCTCAGTGAAGGTCTTGGTGAAGATGTTTAATGTCTGTTTTGCCGAAGGACAGAACTGTAAGTCAATGATCCCCTCATGTACTAAGTCCTGGATGTAGTGTATGTGGATCTCGATGTGCTTCATCCACTGCCTCTGAACTGGGTCTCTGCAGAACTTCAGAGTGCTCTGGTTGTTACACTAGATGACGATCGGCCGATGAAACTGAATTCCCAACTTAATGAGAAAAATTTGTAGCCACATATCCTGAATGGTTATGTTAACTACCCCTCTATACTCTACCTCGGCTGAAGATAGAGCAATGGCACCTTGCTTCTTGCTCGACCAACATATAGGCTCGGAACCAAGACTGAGTGAGTAACTAGATGTGGAATTGTGATCAATGCTATCGCCAGCCCAGTTAGAATCAATAAACCTGATGAGATCTAATGTAGAGGCTGTTGCATAATGAATCCCAAAGGTGATGGTGCACATATCGAAGGGTACGCTTTGCAACTTTCCAATGTAGCTCATGTGGCTCCTGCATGAACCTAGAAACTACACCGATTGCATGTGAGAGGTCTGGTCCAGAGTGTGTGAGATACAACAAGCTCCCCACTAGTTTTCTTTACAGTGTGTTGTCAACTAGTGGAGTCTCCCCACCATCCTCAAGTTTGACTCCTGATAGGAAAGGAGTCGAAGCAAACTTGCAGTCTGTCATGTGAAATATCTCAAGGAGATCTCATGCATACTTGGCTTGAGATATTTTGATGCATGATGCATCCTGACTGATCTTGAGTCCAAGGAAGAAGTGTAGCGGACCCATGTCCATCATCAAAAACGTGTTATGCAGAATCCTCTTGACTGCAACAATCCCTGAAGTCGAGCTACCGGTGATCAACAAATCATCAACATACATAACTAAAAGTAGAAGTGAATTAGTCGTCCTAAGCATGTAGACATTCGGGTTTGATTTACATTGTACGAAGTTTTGTGACAACAGGTAGGAATCCATCTTGACATACCATGCCCTCAGAGCCTGCTTGAGACCATAAAGTGACTCTTCAGTCGACAGACCAAAGATGAGTCCTGCATAAATCCCTGGGGCTGCTCCATGTAGATCTCCTCAAAGAGATCACCATGAAGAAATTCATTCTTCACATCCATCTGATGGACTTCCCATCTCTTGGATGCCGCAATGGCAAGTTTCAATCCTATGGAATCCATCTTCGCTACTGGAGCAAACGTCTCATCATAGTCAATACCATGGACCTGTTGAAAGCCTTTGACGGCAAGCCTGGCTTTGTATCTGTTGATCTGTCCATCCGCTGTGCTCTTGGTCCTGTAGACCCACCTGCATCTAACAAGTTTCCTCCCAGAAGGAAGGGGAACCAGATTCCAAGTCTGGTTCTCGAGGAGGGAGTTGTACTCCTCCTACATGGCAGATTCCCAAAAGGGATTTCCAATAGCCTCGCCATAAGACTGTGGATCTAAAGACTAAACCAAGAAAATATGCTTGGAAGGAAATGGTTCAGTGGCATTGAGTGCAACAGGAGGCTCCTCAAAATCAGATCGAGTCCTCCTAGTATCGGCTGGATCACCAACGAGATCCCCTGCATCCTGAAGAGTATTTTGTGCCGACTTGGGCCTCTGCTCTGGCTTTGCAACTGCATCTGGATGCTTTGACTTTGCATCTGACTGTATTAACTCTGAATCTGAATCTAAATCATGTGAGTCCTCTGAATCAAAACTCTCATTTGAAAAAGAGTTGGCATGTGCATGCTCATCATCTTAGATAGGTGGAAGAATGAAGGTGTTTGCATGCGGGCCGCAACTGCTGAGGTACATGCGAGACACTTTCCTCGAATTGGACACTACGCTCAATGATGAGCCAGTCCGAGGAAAGATCAATAAGCCAACATCCCTTCACACTATCAGGGTATCTAACAAAAATGCACTCAGTGCTATGTGGATCAAGTGCCTTCCTCTTTTTAGAGTGAATCTGGGCTCATGCACATGAACCGAAAATGCAGAAGTAGGCCACTTCCAGTTTGAGGCCGCTCCAAGCCTCGTAGGGGGTCTTATCCTTGACAAATCTATGGGGAGATATGTTTTGGATGTATGTTGCACAGTTAAGTGCTTCAGCCCATAGTCTCTGTGGTAGTGACTTTGCATGCAATATGCAAGATGCCATCTCCTTTAGAGATCTATTTTTCCGCTCAACAACTCTAGTTTGTTGTGGAGTATAGGGAACTGTGTGTTGCAGTTGAATCCCTGCCTCATGGCAAATATTGTGGATCTCATGATTCACATACTCTCCCTCGTTATCAGTTCAGAGAACTTTGATCTTCTTTCCAGACTGTGTCTCAACCAAAGCTTTGAAATCTTTGAGGTGTTGAAAGACCTCATATTTTTTCCTGAGAAAGTAGATCCATGTAAAACGTGAGAAATTGTCAACAAAAATGAGAACAAACCTATCTTTGCTGATCGATGGATGTAGAAAAGAACCCATGAGGTCACTGTGGATCAGATCTAAAGGTGCGTAAGCTCGCTGAGACTTTCCCTTGTCGAATTTCTCTTGAGGGTGTTTTCCAAGAACACATCCCTCACATACTCCTTTGGAGAAATGGATGTCTGGTAGACCAACAACTAATCTTTTCTTGCTAAGTTGTTGCATGTATCTAAAATTCAAATGTCCAAACCTTTTCGTGCTATATCCTACTACTTTCATTAGCATGAGTGAGCAGTAAAGTAGAATCAAGTTTAATGAATTCATAAAATGTATACAATCTAGAATGATGATTTACCTTACCGATAACAACCCTGGAGTTGGTTTTCATGTCGTAGATGTCCACGAAACTTGGTGTGAATACGAATTTCTTTCCGGTTCTAAAATTCGTCATCTGATACATAGAGAGAAGGTTGAAAAAAAGCTTAGGAACATGCAACACATTCTTGAAACTTCCGTTGGTGAGTTCAATCCTTCCTTTGCCGATGACTTCGACAGAAGAGTTTCCCCCCATCAGAATAGGAGGAACTTTGCATGCATCCAAAGAAGAATACACTGCTTCTGAGGCATCCATGTGATGTGATGCTCCTGAATCTATGATCTAAGCATCAGGAGAGGAGTTGATTGCAATCAAGGCATGGCTAGAATTTGCTTTCTTGGAATTCGAATCTTCTGACTTCTTCTTCTTTGCACCCTTGGGAATGCGATCTCCAAGATTGTTTTGTTGAAGTATTTGAGACATCATATGTATTTTTTTTGCATGCATGAAAATTTTGAATGGAATCCTTTGTGACAGTACGTGCATTTCTCTCCTTTTCTTCCCTTTTCTCCTTTGGATCTGGAGGCATCAGTGAAGGGTTTTGTGTACCCTTCCTTCTTCGGATGTGCATGAGCTTTCTGTTTATCTTTATCTTTAGATTTCTTATATTTTTGGCTTCCATCATGCATAGTGAGTGCATGCACCCTTGGGCCTTTGATTGTTCCCATGTTGATGAGCTTGGTTTTCTCTTGTGTCAAGGATTTGATAAAATCCTCAAGAGAAGGCATTTTCCAGGTGGCTCCAGAGGCGAATCTGACAATATGGAATGTAAATACGAATATAGAGAATTCAAGACCAAGCTTGGAGAGAATGGTGAGAACCATTTGTTTCTCCTCCTTCGATTTATCAACCCCGCAAGCTTTGAGTTGCGATAGTAAATCCTTGAATTTCGTAAAGAAATCTTGGATATTCTCTAAGATTTTTGGATCCAATGTGAGCAGCTCCACCTCTAGCATGTGTCCCCTTATTTCATCCTGTTTTCCAAAGATCCCTTCCAATATGGTCTAGGCTTCATTGGGAGTCTTACAGGAAGATATATGAAAAAGGAGATCGGGAGAAATAAGACTGCAAATTGTTTCGAGTGCCTCATCCATGCGATTTAAGTACTTGGATTTTTCTATGGCTGATGTCGGCTCTATATCTGTATTCATGGTTAACCTGTACAACCCTCTGGATCGGATATGTATGGCTATTTTCTCCTTCCATGCAAAATAGTTGTAAGGTGTAAGAATGAATTCTTTTTGGAATTCCATCTTTCCGTTGTCTTCAATCTTTTGTACCTACAAAAACAATTTGGTGCAGCTTTTGCTTAGCAGTCTGTCAGCTCTGATACCATGTAAATGTGTTGAACCTACACATATTAGATCTAACTAAAAAATAATACACACATTTGCAGAGATAATTTGAGAAAGAAGAAGAAGGAGAGAAAGAATGAAAGAATTCTCATTAACCGTTATGAAAAATGAATAGTTTACACATGATATACTCTGTATAGCTCAATGAGTTCACACTGGAGGTGATTCAATGCCCCACGGTGGTGTTCTAGAGTGATCTGAACACACACCAGTAGTTACGGGAGTGAACTACCACCTAGTCTAGTCTCTCAGGTAGTTACGGGAGTGAATTGCCACCTAGTTGAGTTAACTAGTCAACTAGTCTTCAGTTAACTGACTGAACAAAGAATAGTGAGGAGTTAACTCAGGGAATCAAGGACAATGATCCATTTTGGTGATGATCCTAAGGCAAGGTCGAATTATCATGGTGATGATCCCAATGCAACATCTAAACTCAACTCAACTAGTCAAATTGAAGTGTCAACTAAAAGAGAATATTCTCCAGGTGGAATATTCTCTCCTAAAATATAGGAGAGTGGATAATGACTAATTATGACTAATAAACAAGGAAAAAACTTAGGAAAAAAAAATACTAAGAGTGTGCGAAGTAACTCCAACAAATGCACCATCTCCAAGCAAAAATTATAACCTGTCCATTAGCATCCCTGTGAGTTACCCTTGAAAATCCTTTCATGTGATGAAACTTTCACAAATTTACCTCTCATGCAATATAAGGGGTAGCACTGGCTCCAACTTGGGGACATGCTCTCTTTGAATAAGAGTGCATGAGAACCTTGAAATCTCATGGTGCATGTGTTGATAAGAATCTTCAAGCAAATGAAATAAAATGATGTGGCAGGATGGATGCACCTCACATCCCTAAACACCACATACAAATGTCCATATAGTCCATTACGTTGAAATTAGATTTACAAGGAAAAGGCATAAGCCAACAATGTCAAATATACATGAAATGAACTCTAATGCTCATGCTAGAGATCTTATTCTTCATACTCTAATGCTCTTAAAGAGCTTATTCATCATATCCTACTCTACTTAGCATGAAAATGAAAGTGCTATCTATAATCATACAACTAGTGAATCCATGTGCACATTTCATCAAAACCACAAGTTCTTCCTTTGTGTTTGGTCATAGACCAAAAAAATGAAATGTAAACTGCAACATGATCATGAGTTAGTACATACATTACATCATAACAAGAGACAAAATCCAACTCACGATGATGGACAAGATCACCAAAATCATACTAAGATCGGAATGTGCATCTACAAGCTTCATCCACCCATCTTTGAATGGAGCTGCAATATGAAAATAATGATTCATTTTTGTTCCAAACAAGGTCTTCATGATGCAACTATTTTATCTCATAAGGTTGACTCACATGCTCCAATAGATGGCCTCCTTGGCCTTCATGTATAATATCCCTCCTCAAGACTTGAGATGGCTTCATAATAAATCTTTAAAATACATCATGGCTGCCCAACAAAGATGTAAATGAAAAATTAGGCATAAATTCAAATCTTGAGAAAAACAATTGCTCCTAACATGGGGTTTGTTGCCCCTCCATATATGGATGGAGATTTTCACAACAAGCCATGAACTTAAAACACTACTACTCAATATGGATTTTTGAATAAAAAACACACTTCCTAATTGAATTTTCAATCACAAACTAAGGAAGAGATGAGGAAATACATGTTTGGAAAATTATGGTAGAAAACACTCGCTTCCCTATGTAATTACTGCCCCAAAAGAGTGATCTAATGTTGATTTTATGCATGAATAATCACTAAATTTTGAACATAAAGGTGGGTAAAACATTTATGAATTTTTGTGCTCATAAAACAACCCCAAATGATGAAAAGAACATGCATTATACCCCATAGAACATGGCTGGAAATTACCATGAGAAGGTTGTAACAAAGCTTCCCTAGATGGCTGAGACAAATATGCAATGCACGAGAGAAAACATGGCTAAATGTTTTTGAACTTGACCCATGTTCAACAACAACAGAAGGCTAAAAATTTTCTACACATTCATGCCACAAAGTATGCTCCATATATTTCCCTCAATATGTGTTGTTAGCCATCACATATGGATAAAAAAGACACTTCAAATTTCCTGCAAATATTTCCATTCCAAGAGGCCCCAAACATAGACCTTTGACCCTAGAATTATCATCATTTGTATCATAGATAGGATCCCCATCAAAATGAAAACAACTTTTCTCCCATATATGCCTTTCAAGATGGAAAATGGCATTAATCTCATGGTTGCTATGTTCCTCATTTACATTTTTGCAAGAGAGAGCTTATAAAGCATGAACTAGTTTTTGGAGAATTTTATAAGTTTTGGTGGTGGATGAAATGAATATCAATGCCTTTCTGTGGTTGGGATATGTGGTCAAGATGAAAGCTCAAAGGGGTGATTCTTCAAGATATATAAAGGATAAAAAGGGTTGTCAAAACAAGATCCAAGAAGCCCTATATTTCACAAGCGAAGTATCACAAAAATATGGAAGGGAGGGATCTTCAAGAATCATATCACCTCCAAGTTGAGTAGGTAGTGTTCTTTGCCTAAAAAAGAATTGATTGTTTCTTTACTCACAAGGAATAATAGGGCAAGGATTCTCTCACTTTAAACAATGAAACAAAGAGGAATAACCTCCTCCAACGTAGGATACCACTCCTCTATGGTGCACAAATCAAATTTGGAAATCCAAACCTACAACAAATACTAGATAATATCCATCAAGAATATATGCCACATTTCATGAAGATTGATCTCATCCATTCCACAAAGATTCGAAAAGGATAAGGAAATTCTATTCCAAATCTTGAGATATCTTTCATTCACACCTTACTATAAATGTGTTGAACCTACACATAATAGATCTAGCTAGAAAATACTACACACATTTGTAGAGAGAAATTGAGAAAGAAGAAGCAAGAGAGAAATAATGGAAGAATTCTCATTAACCATATTCCACACACAAAGAGTGAATAATTTACAATATATATAGGATACATGAGTAACTAATGAGTTATAGTGGTGGTATAGAGTGATCTGGACACACACCAACAGTTATGGGAGTAAACTGTCACCTAGTCTAGTCTCTAAGGCAGTTACGGGAGTGAATTGCCACCTAGTCTGAGTTAACTAGTCTATTAGTCTTCAATTAACTCACTTAAAAAGAATGAATTGAGGAGGAGATTAAAGAATCATAAGAAATGCGCTAGTATGGTGATGATACCAAGGACAATGTGCATTAGCTAGTGATGATCCCAATGTTGCATAGTGATAATCCCAATGTAGCATCTAGACTCCACTGAACTGATCAAATTGAAGTGAAAACTGAAGAGAATATTCTCCCTATAGGAATATTCTTCCTAAAATATAGGATACTGAATAATGACTAATAAACAAGGAAAAACCTTAGGAAAATAAAATCTTAGGTGTGTGTGAAGTAACTCCAACACTTACAAATGGAGAGAGTAAGCCCTTATTTGGGTTTCAACTCTATCTCCCTCTACAATAAACAACTATTTGTTTTCCTAGATCCATTAGTCCTCCAAGGAGTAACAATAAAATAAACCTCTCAATGAATTGCTTACTAAAAGTAGCAATGAGTTTATTGAGATCCATAATTTCCTCCAAGAGGTTACAATAAAACACCCAAGGAAAACAATATAATAATATCTTCAAGTAACTAACTCTAGCATACAAGTTAAACAATAATAAACAATGGAGTTAGTTAGCAATCGCCTCTAAGAAAAGGACTAGATAATGGGACACCTCCTTTAGATGAGGGTTTGATCATGTGATCTAGGAGGATCTAGGAACACTCACAGAGATCCAAGAGGATCTGAAATGATCACAGAGGACCAAAAGGAACCAGAAATGCTCAAAATTTGACTTCTCAAATGCTTTTGAAAACGACTTCATTGCGTAGAACTCAGCAATAGCTTTCTAATGGTGCAAAAATCACCACAAATGAGTTCGTATGAAGAAGCTATGGCTCGTCAAAGTTTGGTCAATGAGAAAAAAGTCAAAGGACGGATTCAAAGGTGACATGTGTCACCACTGCAAGGATGACATGTGGCACATGATCGTATAGGTCGTACATTTGACATAGTGACTTCACAAGGCAACATGTGGCAGGCAAGTGACATGGCATGACAGGTTGGCAACTCACTTGGAAAGTCCATACAAGATCAGGTGGAATAGTTTTTTGTCGAAATGTGGCAAGGATAAGCCAATGAGAGGCTTTCATATGGAAACTTCCCATTGGCCTATTATGGTTAGTATTTACCAAAATTTATGGAGTCGATGGGGGTCGAACCTGCAAACTATATAAACCTTACCAAAGCCTCTGTTACCGTTGCGCCACCACAATAAATCTTAACCTTAGATAGCACAAATTATATATAACCTTTGTTAAAGGTTAGTTCGATGACAAAAAGGGGCCGAGGGCTTTTCCCTCGACCCTTGGTTCCTTTGAATGTAATGTAACCATGTGTTAAACCGCACATGGGATAATCATACCATATGCCACTGTAACCATATGGTTTAAACTATATAACAAAATATAACACAACAATCAGTGGTTGGTGGGGACATAACCCATGACCTCTGCCAAATTTAGCCAAGGATTTAACCACTACACCACGGGTACCCCTAGTTACGAGATTCCACCAAAAATATAATTAAGTTCCCATAAGTTGTGGATGTGGGTTTGGGGGTCGTGCCCTATATATTGGGCACGGATCCCGATGATGAAAAAAATATCAAGATACATAGATCCCTATGTAGGGCACGAATTCTGAGGTAGTACGGACTGCATAGAAGTACATGTAGGAAAAGCATAGTTTTGGTGTTGCATATAAATGTGTGACATGAGGTATATTAATAGCCCCTAGGAAACCTTATACTCATTTTTTACTTTTCGCAAGGAGCATGAATTGGATGCCTATTTCATGATTAGAGGTCATTTGTAAAAGTCTTATTCCAAATTTCCATTAATGAGCTTTTAGTGCATTGTTTTGTGTGCAGAAGAGGGTGTAATTAAGCCAGTTCGGAATTTGGTTGACTTTATACTCAAATTTCTCATAATTTTGCAAGGATTCTAATGGTGAACTCAATTTGTTTTTTTTAGTAGTGGAATTAAAGAGACTTCATCAAGTTGGCTTTTTGTATGCCCATGTTGTAATGTAATTTTGTATTTTTGAGATGATGAAGAACAACCATAGTATCTAAAGGGACTTTGAAGATGAAGTAATATGCCATCCATATATGTAATTTGAGTTCTTTTATTTTCTGTTGTGTCATCTCAATTATTTGCAAATTATTCTTCAAGTTATTCATGAGTATTAATGAAGTTTATGGACAAGTAAACATATTCAAATGTGTTTATGCAATTAGTCAAGTGATCATTTATATTATGAATCTAGTCAGATGTTTATGTGTATTTAAGAGTTAATTTTACATCCAAGGATTTTCGGATCAAGTTGGTATCATAGCTCGTTTGGTATTTTCAGATCAAGTTGATATCATAGCTCATTTGGTATTTTCAGATCATGTGGTATTGTAGCTAGTTTTGACATGTATTTTCAAGTGAATGCTTACAATATCCAAATCTAAGCAAGGTGAAGGTACACTTGAAGAAATTAATCTTGAGATTGGACGTGTATTTTAAAGGAAAGAAATGGAGCATGAAGAATCTATTTCTGAGGTGGAAAAGGAGTTTCAAATTTTTTTCCTTGAGATGAAAAATATGGTTAAGGAAATGTGGGAAGACCTAGAAAGGAGAGAAATTCCTCATCAAAATGAAAGTGGTCTAGTTGAAACAATGGTAAAAGATGAAGGAGAAGGAGAAGGTGAAAAACCTTCAGGGTCTCCTCCATCCCCATCATCATCATCATTGTCTTGTTCATCATCATCATCTTCTTCTTCTGATGAAAGTGAACATTCTTCTCATAAGAGGAAAAAACATTCTAAGAAGTGTTCTCATTCTCATGATTTGGATTTATTAAAGCTAGATGTAAAGTTTGATTTGCCTACTTATGATGGAGAGTTGAATGCAGAGAGGTTGGATAATTGGGTCAAACAGATTGAATTATATTGCAAGGTACAAAAATTCTAAAGGATACTTCAAGGATACAATTGGCTACTCTTTGCTTGAGCGACACATCCTTGATATGGTGGGAGAGTCAGACACAAGTTTATCTTATTCAACATGGTAAAATAATTTATTCCTGGATTGAATTTGTTGTTTCATTAAGAAAGCAATTTTATCCATTAGCTTATATGCAAACATCAATGATTGCTTGGAAACATTTGAGACAAGGAAAAGGGTAGAATGTTCAAGTTTATACACATGAATTTAAGAGGAAGGCATTATATTTGGGAATTCTATAACATACTTTTGAGACTCTTCTAAAGTATATTGGTGGTATGCACTCATATATTCTCCATACTATATTTATGTTTAATAATACTAATATTGATGAAGTATCAATACAAGCTACTCATCTTGAAGGCAACAAAGGAAAACATGTTGTTGAAGATGTGTAAGAGGAGCCACATGAATTCGAGAAGCAGTCGAAGGGAAAAGGGAAGAGTAAGAATATAGCTACAGTGAATAAGGATGAAGAGAAGAAGCCTACATGTTCTCACTGTGAGAAGAAAGGACATGATGAGAAGAATTGTTGGAATTTGCATCCAGAGTTGAAGCTAGAATGGGCTAAAACTAGGAAGGTGTTGGGAACACTAGCTACACTGAGAGTGGGGGGTGAATCAGTGTGTGGGTTTTCACATATTTTCTTACTTCAAGTTAACAACCACTTCAAACACAATGTTATACTTCATTAAATTGCATGTAAACATGTATCAATAACATTCATGAGCAATATTCATTAACCATAAGGAACAATAAATCATCAACACAAGTGACATCATATATATGTAAGATTTTGTATTATGTTTTACATGTGATTACAATCATGGGGGTTTTATTAGCACCAACTGAAGTAAGGAGAACCAACTCCAAGGAGAGCACCAAATCTCAAGAGAGCACAAACTCTCAAGCAAGACTCAAATTCCCTCAAGACTCATCTTGCCAATAGAATACAATCTATTCAACTAGAATTGATCTAGTTGTCCACACATCAACCAACCAATACATCTTCAGATTTTCTCTGTCACTGTCTCAGTACCTGCTACAATATCCGTCACAACCATTGTCTCTGAAACTTTAGCCTCTAGTATTTTCCCTTCATTTGTAGACCTGTACTCGGCTTGTCTTCATCATCACCTCACTACTGCAGAACTACCATCACAAAAACCATACCACCGAGATCCTGCATACCAATTCACACTCAAATGAACCAAGCATAGTTATATTTATGCTTTTCCACTCACTCCATTGCTTGGCCACATACTAACTTCCATTTAGGGTTTTGTCCACTTATAACAACTTTGGGACCAATGCATGACCACTATTGACCATCATTCCGGGTCTTCAACTTTAGATCACCATATCTCCTCAACCGTGAGGAGCCACATGGCATACCACCTATCATAGGAAAGGGCATGAGAACTATCCAATCATACACATTTGATAACCTTTTGACCTAATATTCAACCTCGTTTCTTCCATAAAACTTGGGGCTTCATGACCACATCCATGGGGCTTCAATATTTAAATGATTGCGTCTTTTGACCATGGATCATTGTACCTTTTTATTAACATGAATTAATTTATTCTTTTATTAATTAATTTATCATGTAATTTTCTTGGTCTAATTAATATTGATTCATCCTCATAAGTTGATCACAAGTATGGATCAACTCCTATCTCGTTCCTATGCTTCTGTTGCATACCCATTTCTCCAACAGATCAAAATCAAGATGTTACTCTGCTATTTGCTACAATAATGGTGTTCTTCTCTGGTTTCCTACAAGAAACATACTTAAGCCCCATATGGTTTTATCTTTCCTTTATGTGACTATGGGTTGGAACCATGTTCTCTGGTACTTCTTCCTTCGGGACTTCCGACCCTTACAAACATTCAATCCTCCTGGAGTAAGTTTCCTCGAAGTGTGTATTATATTCGCTAGTAGATCAAACAATCAATATTCTATCATTCGTTAGATGGACGATCTAGGCTTATCCAACGGTTTCAAACAAATTGACGGTCATGACATAATCTACAGTTGAGCGGACAATTCTTGTTTACTTCAAAACTTTGTCCTTCAGGACTTCTCCCTTTTTAGTCTTTTAATTCTTCTAGAGCAAATTCTGTCGAAGTGCATACTAGCACTTCCTGCTTGGTAACCTCCACATGTCCAGGAGATAGGACCATGGGCTTAACCATTCCAAGCCATGTTCTGTTAGTGCTTACCTTATCACGTGACCAGTGTTGGAACCAATTCCTCTGGTACTCTAACATTCGATATTTCTGGCCTTTGTAATCTTTCAACTCCCAGTAGTAAATTACGTCGAAGTGTGTATTATATATTCACTCGTAGATCAGATGGTTCTGTTTTAATTTGTGGTTGAGTGGACGGTCTGCGCAACCTCAACATGGTGTTTTTTTAATGGCATTTGCATTGTGCACTTTTTGGATCTCGACCGTGAATATTCCTTCTCAATAGACGGTTAGATCTTACTTTGGGGCTTTGGCACTCCGAGACTCTAGGTTACTAGAACTCTGAGGTAGTTCAATACCTCAAGAGTGTTTACCTATCGAATAAGTCACAACACGATGATGATCACTTGCTGTCGGTTAACATCTCATGTTTACTCTTTCCTTCCACTGTGCTTGATCACCGGTCGAGAATGCTCCTGAAGTAGATCAACAGTGATTCATGCTTACTCTATCTTTCCATTGCGCTTGATCTAATGGTCATGATTAATCCTGGAATATATTAGATCAATGACCAATGTTAGTTCGCGACTTCGCACTTTGGCACTTCGGGTAGTTGCTGGTAGGAGGAGATGGATATCCCTAAAGGGAATACTTCTGGAGTGATGTGGCTTGTTGACGTCACTGTTCACGTGGAATTGGTTGAGTGGCTGGCATGTGTCACCTTGATTCATGACTTTTTTATACCTAAAGTTCCAACTAGATCTTGACACTTGTCACCATCTGAATGCACCACGTGTCCTTGCCGACGTGGGCTACGATGATACGGGTTCTCACTGTGTGTGCCACGTGTCTTACTTCGTGACTTTATAAATCCAACCTTTGGATGAAATTACGTGTTCTAAACCCTTTTTCCATCGAAGTGGTCAGTGTCGAAGTTGACCGTCTCCTTGTGATCTGATGGTTCTCATGTTTTACATTAGATTAACGATTGACGTGACTTCGAGGCTTCGACCTTCAGATAATCTTACCTATTCTTAACTTGTTTTCACCATAGTGGTCATCGCCAGAGTTGAATACTGCTACGCAAATATGATCTGACGACTATTATATTTCACTCTAGATCAATGTTTGTTGTGACTTTAGTGATCAGAATCTGGACCAGGGGTCTAAAATTTGCTCAATTTTCAAAGTGCTCGGAATGTGACAAAAATGGTGCCATTGCGTCCGTCTCGTTCTCCTGATTCCGACGGTATATTTATTTTCGCAAACAGAGTCTGTATGGAGAAGTTATCGAGGTCTGTTCGCCGAGCCAAACAGGTAAAAATTTGATGCTGACTGGGCAGGCCGTACTGCTGACGTGGCAGAGGCCGTACAACTGACTGGACATCCATACATGATGATGTGGCATTGTTGGTATGGCACACACGTGGCAGGTGAAGTGGCAATCTATGATTGGTTACATTTGAGCGAATTATATGGAGACACGTGGCAAAGATTGGACAAATGGCATGGTGCCACGTGGCCCAATGAAGGGCTGCCACGTGGCACCCATCTGTTGGCTATTGGTTTAATTTGTGGTTTATTAAAAATTATATGAGGCCGCGGGGTTCGACCCCCGGACCTCTCCACATTTCAAAGCGTTAACATAGCCGCCCGACCGTTGGACCACGTGTTGGTTCATACAATACATTTGGACAAATTTATATTTGAATTTACATTGTTTATTATACGACAGGGGGTAGGGCTGGGCTAAGCCCAGCCCCCGGTCACACGCTTTTGCATACGACCACAACTTGGGACCCTGTCCGTGTTATTTCGCGCGAGTTTTTTTAATATGGTTTAAACCCATATTTGCACATGTTAAATATGTCCACACATTTTATTAAAATGGTGCGGGTTGGTGTATAGCAGGGTTCTATTGTATTAATGTGACCGCGATACATTTTATTACGCGCGCGGGAGGGGGGTATTTCAAATAGCCCTCGGTTCCATTGGTTGAACACATATGACCACTCTCCATTTATATATGCGCGATGTGGGTATTAAATTTTAAAACCCGGTTGTAATACAATAACACCTATAACCACATATTAAAATGTGCGCGCGAGATTTTTTTAGTTTTGGGTTTAAACGGTTATTCAACCAAACCCCGACACTTGTCAACTTTGGACACGCATTTGTTACTTGGCCCTTTTAAGCGCTGGGACGTGGCCATATGGTCTCCCATGCGCCCAACACCTCCGAGTCTGGGGGCTTGTGTTCCGTTAACGGATCGACATTATGCGCCATTTTCGGAAGGCGCATGGGGGCTGAGTTTTTGGACGGAAAAACGCTGAGGCTAGGTTCAGACTTCACACAGGTGCAGAATGGCGAACCAGTAACAGAGCTTGAAGGAAAAAAATGGCAGAGGCCATAACTTTTTGAGTTTTTGACCAAATCAGGGGCCGTAAAAGCCCAGCTAGGGGTTTTTGGACGTTCTGAGTCCATTGGTGAGGTTTTCACAGGCATTTGAAGAGCCCATTTGCAGTTTTTTCACATTTGAAGCTTGAGGAAGCTCCATGAAGTTTAAAGCCCTCATTGTTTGAGGCATTGCTCTGATGAGCACATAACCATTTTCTGAGATTGAATAGTCATTCTTGACTGTTTATTATGATCTGAACCCATTGGGATAGGTTTCAGATCCATTGGAGGACTTCTACAGGTGTTTTCAGCCCATTGAAGCTCAGGGAAGCTTGGAGGTCACATGTAGAAGAGGTCATTGCTGGATGAGCCATTGTCCATTTGCAGAGTTTTTACAGTCAAATTTGGGGTTTTTATGTATTCTGAACTCAATGGTACAGTCTATAAATCCATTTGAGTTGAGCAGCAGCTTGTAATGAGCATTTGACAAACTAATCCCAAAGAGCCAAGTCCATTGAAGGAGGCTCAAGGAGATGTAGCCCAGAGAGGGGTGAACTCCTTTATCATCTTGCTTTTGTTGTGAGTTTACTGTGTTATTTGTTGCACTTTTTATTGCTGTACATTGGTTTATAACACATATTTAAGCATTTAAAAGGACATTCCTCACACATGAACTTTGCAAAGAATAACCAAGAACATAACACATAAACCCTCTTGCACATTTCAAACACATGAAGCAAGGTCCTGTTAAGATTTATTTTATGAGGTAGGGGGTGCTTGCATAGCATAACAAGTCAGCCTTCTATTTTCAGATCATTTAGGGCTTCAGCCTTCGGGTAATCTTACCCATTCTAGACTCCTTTCCATCGGAGTGGACCGTCTTCTTTGATTCATTGTGATCTACAGTTGAGGATTATTTATCCAGATATTATGGTTAGGATTTAATTCTTCCCCAACCTCTAACTTCCCCTCAATCTGGCGGTCTTGATTTGTTCTGAAAACTACATCAACGAACATGATTCCTCCTCGATTCCTTTGGAGTTTTACTGTGGGGATTTCAATCCCGATAGCGTTTTTGCAATCCGCTGTCTTTTGAGATTTGATTAATGTTCTCATGTTTGACATAAATAATAATTCATCATAACAACTCATCATCACATTACAATGACATCAACTATTGACATCAATGACAACACACTTGTGGGGATTTCAATCTCGATAGCGTTTATGCAATGCACTCTCCCTTATGAGCTTCGATTAATGTTCTCATGCTTGACATAAATGATAATTCATCATAACAACTCATCATCACATTAAAATGACATTGACTATTGACATCAATGACAATACATCAATGAAAATATGTCCAACATAAGGGTAAAAAGCAGAACATGACCATAGTTTAGGATCTTGGATCATATTTTGAGGATGAAACTAAGGTTACAACTATGGGAATCAAAGGTAAATATTCTGTTGCAAGTTTCAGTTCACGCACTTGTTCTACAAAGTCTAAAGTAATACCTGATGGAAGGGATAAAAAATGATCTTCTTCATTTACGAGTTATCTCAAAGCACAATAAGATTGATACACTTGTTGATAGTGGATCACAAGTGAATCTTATTTTAGAGAAAGTTGTTCAAAAGTTGGGATTGAAAACTAGGCCTCATCTGAGACCATATCATTTGGGTTGGATTTGTGATAATGCTCAGGTACAAGTAACTAAACAATGCAAGTTATTGTTCATATTCACATCCAATTTCATTGATGAGGTAGAGTTAGACGTTGTTCCACTTGACATTTGTGGGATGGTTTTGGGAAGTCCATACTTGTATGACAAGAATGCCATTTTCTATAAGGCACAAAACAAGTATCATCTTTTCAGGGATGGGATTGAGTTCATTGTGAGAGCTCATCAGATGAAGACTAATTTGATAATTGTCACTACAAGGTACATGTTAGTTAATACTAGTATCCAGGATCCAGATTTACAACCTATGGTTGAAAGTAACAAAGGTCCTTTGGTTGATTTTGTTCCCATTAAGAAGGCTAGATATGTTGATGGTTCATTCTCTTTCGCATCTGTATATTCAATTTTGTTGATCAATTTATTACTAATAAGTGGAATATGGTTGGCTACTGCAACAATGAATGGCAAAGTTTGTGAATTTAAGAGAATAGTTAGCTTGGTCAACAATGTTGTTTCAGTCTTCATTATGGTTGTAATGAATCAGGTGCTCATTATCCAAGAAGGATGGTTAGATGATATTGGACAAGTGGGACAGAAGCATTCTCACTTCATTTCCAAATAATCCATACTTTTGGAGGTCCAAAAGTTCTTAAGTGGGGAGGTGTGATCCAGGAGGATCCAGGAACACCCACAGAAATCTAGGAGGATGTGAAACGCTCACAGAGGATCAGAATGACCTAGAAATGCTCAAAATTTGACTTTCTCAAATGCTCTTGAAATCTAGTTCATTGTGTAGAGATCGATGATATATTTTCAATGGCACAAAAATCACCTCAAATAGAGTGTTAGAAAAACAGGACCGTGGAGCAATAAAATAAAACAAATGCAGAAACAAAACACAAAAGATACACAATACAATAGAGACATAGATTTATGTGGTTCACCTAGTGTGGGCTATGTCCACCAGAGAAATTGCCAGGTCCTTCCTTTATTATTATCCATCATATGAAGAGATACAACCTACAACAAACTCGCTGTAACTTCCTCTTCTTTCTCTCACAGTCTCCTATCTCAGAATATAATATTTTCCATCAACCATAGTCGCAATACATTTCCCTCATAAAAGAGGGTTGCCTTCTAGGGAAAAAAACCCTAACATAATCTCTATCGTTAGATCTACGACCTTATAATGAATGGTCCAGATTTACAATGAAATTACAATATACATTTACAAGACAATTTTTCCTTCGGGGGCTTCGTCCCCGAACCCCCACTGGGGGCCCGCTTGCCCCCGGACCCCCCAGCCAAGGGGATAGCCCCCCCCAACCCTGTAGAGGGGGTACCCCTCCTCTGCACTCCCTTGCATGGAAGAGTGTACATAATTTTGGTGTGTAAATACTTCATGGGGTATAAACACGACTGAAAGTAAAAGACCTCTGAATCAGGAAGATAATCAGGCTCCACAACCAACAATCTCCCACTTGGAGATTAATCTCAACAACTCCATCGCTGTTGTATATGCTAGACTCTGAACCTTCTTGGACCTGGAAAATTTTCTCATCTTCATCTTCATTCTTGAAGACCAACTAAAACTGAGCAGGAACTCAGTTTCTCCCTTGTTACTCCCTTTGTTAACATGTCTGCAGGATTCTGGCTAGTGTGTATCTTTTCCAACCTCAAATGCCCATCTTCCAAGGTGGATCGTATGAAGTGGTACCTGAACTGTATATGATTAGTCTTTGAATGGAAGGCTGAGTTCTTTGCAAGATGAATGACACTCTCACTATCACAGTACAACCTGCTATTCTCTTGCTTCTTTTCCAATTCCTCCATAAACCTCTGTAACCAAATCATCTCTTTACTAACCTCTGTAGCAGAAACATACTCTGCCTCTGTTGTTGAAAGTGCAATAACCTTTTGTAGTTTTGAAATCCAACTTACTGCTGTTCCACCTATAGTAAACGCATACCCTGTGGTACTCCTCTTGCTATATTTATCACCTACCATATTTGAATCAACATATCCTTGTAGAACAATTTTTGAACCTCCAAAACATAATGCATGATTACCAGTACCTCTCAAGTATCTAAGAATCCACTTTACTGCCTCCCAATGTTCTTTACCTAGATTGTTCATATATCTTCTCACAACTCCCATTGCATGTGCAATATCTGGTCTTGTGCAAACCATTGCATACATCAAGCTGCCAACTGCTGATGAATATGGGACCCTGGACATGTATTCTATCTCCTCCTGTGTCTTGGGACACATTTCCTTAGTTAATTTGAAATGGCTGGCCAAAGGTGTACTAACTGGTTTTGCATTCTACATTCTAAACCTCTCCAACACCTTCTCTGTGTACTCACCCTGAGACAATGTCAATTTCTGATTTTTCTTGTCTCTTGTTATTCTCATACCAAGGTTTTTCTTTGCAACACCCAAATCCTTTATCGCAAATGAATTGGCTAATTTCTTCTTGAGAACATTTATATCCTGCATATTAGACCCTGCAACAAGCATGCCATCTACATACAATAGCAAGATAATAAAGCTTCCATTTTCTAGCTTTTTAAAATAAACACAGTGATCAGAATGACATCTACTATAACCTTGTTCTATCATAAACCTATCAAACTTCAGATACCAGTGCCTTGGAGCTTGCTTTAGGCCATATAAGCTCTTCTTCAACCTTCATACCAAATTCTCCTTCCCTTTGACCTCATACCCCTGTGGCTGCTGCATATAAATCTCTTCCTCCAAATCCCCATGGAGAAAAGATGTTTTTACATCTATCTGTTCAAGATGCAAATCTTCTACTGCCACAAGACTTAAAATAGTTCTAATTGAAGTTATTTTAACAACAGGAGAAAATATTTCATCAAAATCTATACCTTTCTTTTGTGCAAACCTCTTTACAACAAGTCTAGCCTTGTACCGCTTTTCTCCTCCATCTTCTTCCTTCAACTTGTAAACCCATTTATTCTGCAATGCTCTTTTTCCTATAGGCAACTGAACCAAGTCCCAAGTATGGTTATTTACCAAGGAATCCATTTCCTCTTTCATTCCTTGCTCCCACTTCCTTTTGGTGTCTACCTGCATTGCCTCTTCATAACATTCTGGTTCACCAGAATCAGTCAACAATAAATAATACAATGAAAGAGAGTATCGTTCAGGGGGTATACTTATCCTGGTAGATTTTCTAACAACACTTGGAGGTGTTTGAGGTACCTGCTACTCCTGTTGTTGTACATTTTGATTTTCTGGTTCCTTTGGAATTTCTTTTTCAGTGATCTCATCAAGCAATATGTATTCTTGTTTTTCTTTTTCTCGTTTCTTTCCCTGCAACTGATCTTTGTACATGACCTTATCATTGAATATGACATCTCTAATCCTAATGATTTTTTTATTTTCATAATCCCATAAGCGATAACCAAAATCATTAACACCATATCCAATAAAGGTACACTTCTTGGATTTTGCCTCAAGCTTTGTTCTATTTTCTTTATCAATATGGACAAATGCTTCACAACCAAAAGTTTTCAAAAAAGAATAGTTTACCTTTTT
>JASDQU010102777.1:284530-307078 GCA_032191745.1 Picea mariana
CAATATGGACAAATGCTTCACAACCAAAAGTTTTCAAAAAAGAATAGTTTACCTTTTTTCCTATCCATTCCTCCTCTAGAATTCTACCATCCAAAGAGCTTGAAGGTCCTCTGTTTATTAAGTAAAAAACAGTATCTACAACATCTGCCCAAAACTGTAAGGGAAAACCAATATGCAATCTCATACTCCTTGCACGCTCCATGATTGTCCTATTCATCCTTTCTGACGCACCATTTTCTTGTGGTGTTCTTGGAATTGTCTTCTCTCTACGAATCCCATGGTATGAATAGTAATCATCAAAATCCTTGCTGCAATATTCACCTCCATTATCTGATCTGAGACGCTTCAAATTTTTTCCTGTCTCATTCTCAACCAAAGCTTTCCATTTCCTAAAAGTATCAAAAACATTATATTTTTGTTGAATGCAATAAACCCAAGTTTTTTTAGTTGCAACATCAATAAAAGTAATATAATAATGTGATCCACCAAGAGATGATACCTGAGCTAGTCCCCATACATCTGTATGCACAAGCTCTAACCTTTCACTCTTCTTTTCTTTTCCGACTCTGAGAAATCTGACTCTCTTCTATTTTCCATAAACACAATACTCACAGAAGTCCAAATCAATTTGTTTAAGATCTGTCAACAAATTTATTTTGTGAAGTATCTGAATCCCCTTCTCACTCATGTGTCCAAGCCTATGATTCCACAGTGATGTATCCACTCCTGTAGAAGCTAAAGAGATAGAAGAGTCAATATTACCAGTACATAAATACAATGTACCTACCTTCTCTCCTTTCCCTATCACCAATGATCCTTTGATGAACTTCCATGTCTTATCTGTAAATATGGATATACAACCTTCACTTGCCAACTGCCCTGTTGAAATTAGATTTTTCCTTAAATTTGGAACATGTCTTACCTCTTTCAACAACCATTGGTTTCCCATTGTGTTGCTTTATTTTTACCTTTCCCATTCCAACAATTTTGCATGGTGCATCGTCACCCAAATGAACCTGTCCAAAATCACCTTGAACATAATCTAGGAAATGTTTCCTATGGGGTTTGGAATGAAATGAAGCCCCTGAATCTACTACCCAAGACTCATAAATATTATCTACAGAAAGAATCAAAGCATCTTGTAACACATCACCTGTCACATTTGCTTCCTGATTTCTCTCCTATTGTCCATCTCTTTGTTTCTTTGGAGCTCTACAGTCTTTCTTCAGATGTCCTTTCTTCCCACAATTCCAACACTCTATCTTTCCAAGTCTGGATTTGGATCTTCCCTTCCTAGAATTCCCACGGTTCCCGAAACCCTTTCCTCTATCATTTTGTCTTCCCCCGTTCTCCATGTTCAATGCATTTCCTGATGTCTCACCTATGCTTTTCCATCGCATTTCCTCACTAAGGATAACACCAACAACATCATCAAATTTTAAAGTATTTGAACCAAAAATAGAGTTACTTACAACCATGTCCAAGCCGTTCCAGCTTTCTGGAAATGAGCACAAGATTAGAAGAGACCTGACCTCATCATCAAAGTCCACTTTTACAGAACTTAGTTGATTAGTAACTGTATTAAAATCATTTAAATGATCTGCAACAGACCCACCTTCCAACATCTTCATATTAAATAATCTCTTCATTAGAAATACCTTATTGGACGCCGAGGGTTTTTCATACAATTTGGCCAATGCATCCATCAAACCCTTCGTTGTCTTTTCTTTGGAAATATTGAAAGCCACCGACACTGACAGGCTCAGCCGTATCGTTCCTATATCCTTTCACTCAAGAATATCCCATTCTTCATCCTTCATAGCCGTCGGCTTCTTTGCTATTCCGCCCAATGGTAGGAATAGATCCTTCTGATATAAATAGTCTTCCATCTGCATCTTCCATAACTGGTAGTTTTGTCCATTAAATTTCTCGACCCTAAACTTTCCATCTTCCGACATTTCTCCCACTCGACCCATAAACCCTCTTTTCCTGCGAGTTACCTTTCGCTCTGATACCAGTTGTTAGAAAAACAGAACCATGGAGCAATAAAATAAAACAAATGCAGAAACAAAACACAAAAGATACACAATACAATAGAGACACAGATTTATGTGGTTCACCCAGTGTGGGCTATGTCCACCAGAGAAATTTCCAGGTCCTTCATTTATTATTATCCAGCATATGAAGGGATACAACCTACATCAAACCCGTTGTAACTTCCTCTTCTTTCTCTGATAGTCTCCTATCTCAGAATACAATATTTTCCATCAACCATAGCCACAATACATTTCCCTCATAAAAGAGGGTTTCCTTCTAGGGCAAAAAACCCTAACATAATCTCTATTGTTAGATCTGCGACCTCATAATGAACGGTCCAGATTTACAATGAAATTACAATATACATTTACAAGGCAATTTTTCCTTCAGGGGCTTCACCCCCGAACCCCCACTTGCCCCCAGACCCCCCAACTGGGGGGATAGCCCCCTCAAACCCCATAGAGGGGGTACCCCCCCTTTGCACTCCCCCGCATGGAAGAGTGTACATACTTTTGGGGTGTAAATACTTCATGGGGTATAAACACAGCTGAAAGTAAAAGACCTCTGAATCAGGAAGATAATCAGGCTCCATAACCAACACTGAGTTCATATGAAGAAGTTATGGTTGGTCAATAAGAAAAATGTCAAAAGGAAGAGTCAAGGGTGACACATGTCACCACTACAAGCGTGACACATGGCACATGATCATGCATGTCGTACAGGTGACGTGGTGACCTCATAAGGTGACATGTGGCAGGCATGTGATGTGGCATGACAGGTTGGCAGTTGACTTGGCAAGTTCATACAGGATTAGTTGGACTAGTGGTTCATTCACATGTGGCAAGGATAAGGCAGTGAGAGGTTTCCATGTGGCAGCCTCCCATTGGCTTATTATGGTTAGTATTTGCCAAAATTATGGAATGTACGAGGGTTGAATCCACAGCCTCCATAAACCTTACCAAATCCTATGATACCATCGTGCCACCACAATAGTTCTTAACCTTAGATGGCGTGGATTATATTTAACCTTTGTTAAAGGTTATTTCGATGACAAAAAGGGGCCAAGGGCTTAGCCCCCAACCCCTAGATCCTTTGAATGTAATGTAACCATGTGTTAAACTATGCATGGGCTAACCATACCATATTCCATCGTAACCATATAGTTTAAACTATATAAAAAAATATAATGCAAAAAATGACGGTCGATGGGGATGGAACCCACACCCTCTGCCAAATTTAGCCAAGGATTTAACCACTACACCACAGGTACCGCTTGTTACATGATTCCACAAAAAATAGAATTAAGTTGCCATAATTTGTGGATGGAGGTGTGGGGGTCATGCCCTATATATTGGGCACATATCCACACACATCCCGAGATGCACCGATCCTGATATAGGGCACACATTCTAAGGTAGTACGGACCATATAGAAGTACATGCAAGAAAAACCTAGTTTTGGTGTTGCATAGAAATGCATGCCATGAGGTATATTAATAACACCTACTTGGAAACCTTAAACTCATTTTTCACAATTTTTTGCAAGGAGCATGAATTTGAGGTCTATTTCATGATCAAAGGTCACTTGTAAAAGTATTAGTCCAAGTTTCCATTAATGATCTTTTAGCACATTGTTTTGCATGCCGAAGAGGGTGTAATTGAGCCAGTTTAGAATTTGGTTGAATTTATACTCAAATTTCTCAGAATTTCCTCCAAGAGGTTACAATAAAATACCCAAGGAAAACAATATAATAATATATTAGAGTAACTAACTCTAGTAGACAAGTTAAACAATAATAAAAAGTGGAGTTAGTCAACAATCTCCTCCAAGAAAAGGACTAGATAGTGGGATGCCTCCTATAGATGAGGGTTTGACCATGTGATCCAGGAACACTCACAGAGATCCAGAAGGATATGAAATGCTCATAGAGGACTAGAAGGACCCAAAAATTCTCAAAATTTGACTTTCTCTAATTCTCTTGAAAACTACTTCATTGCGTAGAACTCAGCGATAGCTTTCCAATGGTGCAAAAATCACCTCAAACGAAGTTTGTATGAAGAATTTATGGTTGGTCAAAGTTTTGTCAACATGAAAAATGTTAAAGTGAAGAGCCAAGGGTGACACTTGTCACCACTGCAAGGGTGACATGTGGCACATGATCATACAAGTCATACATGTGACGTGGTGACCTCAGAAGGAGACACGTGGCAGGCATGTGACGTGAAATGACAGGTTGGCAACTGACTTGACAAGTCTGTATAGGATCAAGTGGACCAATTGTTTGTCGACATGTGGGAAGGATAAGTGTTGTGGGTGGGAAATACCTCCTACGGACTACCACTAAGGGTTTTTATCATGCATGCAGAAATGACCTAAAGATTCTTAGTTCTTACCATCATCCCATGCATAAACCCCCACCACTCATATGTAAATACAAGGCTCAAGAGATTAAGTCGATGTACCTTATTTTTTGTGTTTGATGTCGATCCCTTTTCATACTTGGTCGTTCTTTGACTATAGCTCTCCTCCCAATGTTGACCTGCATTCACAAAAGACAAGCAAAGAACTCCACATGCATTTGATCTATGAACTAATGGGTTAGAGATTTAATCAATCATACAATCAATATTCAAATAATGACAATCTCATATGGCGGGACGGGAAAAACAATTCTTTTATTAACTTCACAATGATACCTTACAATGATAAAGTCAGCTACTGCTCCTCGATCCTGGTCCTAGGCTCTTCTTCCACTATCTTCCAACTGCTTTGCTCTATACTTCTTCTTGCACAAGGATGGCTAAAGGTTGGGACAAAGGGAATGCTCAATTGGGTATAGTTCCTTTACTATGATTTTCCTCCTTTCAAATGGGACCCCTACCCCTTCTTTTATAGGTTAGAAGGAGCTAGGTATTTGGCCGAATGACCGGCCATGCATGGTCGAAAGGTTTAGTTAACTTACCCAAAGTTGTGTGTTCCGTCATCAAAGTTCATTTTTTCGTGCTTTTATAGGTACACATGGGCTGTCTTGGGTTAGCTAGTGTGTACATGCGTGTAGTAATGGAGCAGGGTGCATGGGCCTTTATAAAGGTTTTTTTTTTAAGAAGAGTTGTTCATTAGTGTTTTTGAAAAGAAGGAATCTGAGATGTCCTGATGCCATGTAAGCATGTCTGGTGCAAATTAGGGTTATACCAGATGCCCCCTAATGTGTGAGCTCAGAAGAGCATTTGATGGCCGAAATACATTAACAATCTTCACCAACGTTCCAAACAAGTGAGCCCAGGGACTAGAAATTGGGAGGTGCCTTCTGCAAAATAATAATTGTCCCACCGAGGTGAGAATACCCATGCTCGGGATGAAATAAAATCATGGCTACCAATCAAATACACTATAGATCCATGTCATATAACTATATAAAGTGTAGCCGCGAGCAATACACAATGGAGATACATCTCGAAATCAAAAAGATATACATGTAGAGTATCCATCTTCTAGAAGATGATAAGGCCCGATGGCTGTAGATGAGGTCTTCAAAGCTCAAGAAACAACTTTAAAATATTCATATCCCGAGTAGGAGTGTAATATGAGTGTACGAATTCACTACCCAGAGGTCTTCGACGGCTCCTCGGTCATGGACTAGAGAATCTTGATGATCAGACTGAAGGCTTCATTGATTTTGAACAAAGACTTGATTGGACTTTGAGGATGGTCGGGCATGAGGGCAAGAGACAAACTACAGAGGGGATGAATCAGGATTAGAAAAAATTCCCTTGGATAATAGCACGACAAAAGATGAGACTCAGGCAACATGGCATTAACATAATTTTACGAGGCAGGAGGCAATACAAACTCTCCATATGTTTGGAAGAATAACCAAATGGAGGACACAACTCAATGTAGCGAGAACAACTTCCTAAGGTCATATTAAATCCCAGGGTTTGACGAACAAATGGAAAGATGTGCTTTATCCAAGGACGACTCATTGTGCTGCCAATACAAAGAAAATACTTTTCCCTTCCTCTTTTTGGGGTATATTTGGTTTTTTTTGTCTTTTTCAATAATTTTGAAAAAATAATAAAAGAATGTTACGTTGCAAAGGAGGGATGAGTGTCACAAACATACAAGTTTGAGGTGCAAGGACAAGGATAATGTTCAAAATAAGGACACTCGGGAAAAATCCCTCCTGGGGCCAAAGGTGTCAGGACACAGAGGCAAAGTGCTACATGGCTTGCGTATAAGGCATGCTTCAGATGGTTTAGTTGAGAGAAACATGGAGCTGACATTAGACCAGATACGTAGGTATGAAAATGTGATTAATAAGACACACAATGGTAGCATCCTTTGATGTAAGTTTTACGAGCCCAAAGAAGGTAAGCTCGACAGTTTTTCATTTTTATAGAGTCTGAAAAAACGTAAAAGGAGACTCCACTGGGGTACCTTTTTCGAAGATATTCTAGTCAGATCAAAAAAGGGGTAAACTAGCACTGATGATACGTCTATTCAAAACCATTTTAATGAGTGTGATAGAGACAAGATGACTCGATGATTTTTTCATTTTTAAGGAGTCTGAAAAAAGCTTAACTATGGACTCTGTCAGGAATGTTGTTCTGGACCATTTTAATGAGTGTGAAAGAATAAGGTCACTCGACGATCTTTTCAGTTTTAGTGAGTCTGAAAAGAGCTTAGCTATGGACTCTGTGGGGGTTCCTTTTTCATAAATTTAGTCCCTTAGGCATGAAAAATGGTTAAAATTATACCTGAGAGTACTCTTCTAAAGAACCAAGGCTCCTAGAGTATACCTTTGTTCGTACAGTTGACCATCCGGACCGAAAAAGCGGTAAACTACTGCTGGGTAGACATGACTTCAAATTTCAGTTTAATGAGCATGAAAGGCCACAAGATTGCTTGACAATATTTTCATGTTTAGAGGGTCTGAAAAGGTCTTAAAAGAAGACCCATTGTGTTTGGGGAGTCCCGGGTGAGGTCAAGAGTGATAACGAGTCATGCAAATGAGGCTCAAACTCGTAATTAGACAAAACTAAAAGGACTCTCGAGCCTACAGTCATTAGTGACAGCATGGACACCATAATGAAACCATGATCTACCTAGGGCATCCATGTTCCGATAAGCTCTACCACCAAATCGCAACACTTCTAAAGCAACAATGATGGTTCTGTGTTGCAACCTGGTGGGATTGATCCTATGGAAAAGGGATAAAGACAATGAGATACAAAAGTAGGGGTGGAAACCTAACTTATATGCTTAAGTTGACCATCTGAGATTTTTCCCCACGGACCGTCAAAAGTGACCCAAAACTCCAAAAAAATTCCTGATGCCTGAACGTAACTTTCCATAGAAACTCTTGAATCACTCTAAATGGTTTTGAATTTAGAGAAAATGATAAGGAGGGACAAAAAAGTGACAAAAAGGGGCCAAAAAGTTTATAAATAGAAGCTGACAACTCATTATCACCATTGTTGATTTGGAAATTGACTCTGCAGCAAAAAAAACCCCTTTGGTAAAAGTGGTGATTCTGGGAGCTATAGTGAACGAAACGACCATCTGTCTGGACCAAGTAAGTATAAACTACCTCCTTTTGCCATTTAATTCTTTATATATGCATTTAATTTGGTTTTTTGGGGGGGCGTCAACCTCTAAAAGGTCGGCCCTAGGTCCACGCGGGCTGTTTTATGACAACCCGCATGTACACTCGCTCTGTCTGATGTCAGAGCACGTGTACACGCGGCTATCATCACAACAACCCACTTGGACCCTCCAATGAGTGTAAAAAAAGTTTAAAAAGCAAGGCCTAACGCTCTAAAAATTTCCCCATGCGCAGGATGTATGTGCAATGGAGAGAACGAGAGCACGAAGATATTAGTGCACTAGTTTGGGAAGACCCTAACGCTGTGGCGACGTTAATGCAATGTGGCTTGCTCAAGTTTTTTCCGTGTCCTTTCATGAGAGAACAACTTAGGCTACTAAATGCCTTGGTTGAATATTGGCACCCTGACGCATAAGCTTTTATGTTAGAGGGGTAGTCGTTGGTGCCCACTACAAAGGATATATACTTTTTGAATGGCCTCTCCAGGAGAGGGGAACCAGTCAATTTCCCGACATTTCCTTATGGTCCTCACAATATATTGGAATTGATAGGACTCTATTGTGAGGCGGGTATAGACCGACTGAGTTCGCAGGTGCCAATAAGCAGGATCACCGATTTATCACTGCGGGCAATTGCAGTTCTTATTGGGTGGATGATTGGTTCTACTTCTCTACACCAGGCGTCCTGTGAAAATATGAACTGTGCAGTCCAATGCTTAAATGCACAGATATTTGATTGGAGCACCACATTTTTGGATTGTATGAAGAGGCAGCTAACATATTTTCGGTTACGGGTGTAGAGAAACTTCGGGTTCGGGATGATTCTATGCTCTTTCTTCTTTGAAAGAGTTCCTAGTTTCAGTCCTTGAGTGGTGGTACGAGGACATCAGGCCTCTCTTCCTATGGTTTGCAGATGGGCAGTGTTGCTGCCATGACAGGGTGGTGTAAGGACCAATGAGTCCTTTTATGATGACTTCTTTGCTTGGTTTTCACAATAGATCCTAGCCATAGGGATTGATTTCTCGAGAGCTCCTGAGATCCTTGTACCTCTAAGAGAGGAGCGAGGCGAGATGGGTAAGTTTGCATCATTTTTTTTTGTGAAACATATATAATATTTATGCTGTTTTTTATATATATCATTTTTTTTTATACTAGAGTATTTGACAGATATGTGTCTATTGTGTGCAGATGTGGGACCCACACGACTTGTGGATTATGCAAGGAACATGCATCATCCTCAGCCAGGGGCCGCACCTTCCGCCACAGGGGGACCAACAACAACAAGAGAGCTTCCAACCGGTGAGGTTGAGAGGGTTTTGAAACAAGTTCAGTGAAATTTTACCTCGCTTACTCGCACCATCCCCATGGTAGAGATTGCGGATCTGCCACCATCTATGCAACCTCATGTAGTGGGGGAACCATGGACGTGGGTCTGACTGTTTCAGCATTTGGCAAACATTGTTGATTATTACAACAGGGCCCATAGGCCCTGACCTTATTTAGTATAGACTTTTCATGTGCTGATAGCTCTACTTGTATATATTTTTTGAGGGCATAAGCCCCATGACTCATTACTGGTCATATTTTTTGAGGCGCTTGCATCCACCTTTGTACTTTGATGATTATGATATTATATATGGATTTTTATGTCTTTTTGTGTCTTATGGATCATATTTGACTTTAAAAATGTATTTACATGTTTATGTGTATGTCTTTTTATATGTGTGCGAGATGCCAGTCTAAAATTTGATTAGCTAGAGTATCTGTAACTTGGTTTAATCTCCTAGGAACATGAAAATATGTAATATAATCAAAGATTCGTTCTAAGAGACGTACCCTAAGGAATCATTAGTGTAAAGTCAGATCATGAACACGGTAGACTCTATTTAACTGAGACACAACCAACTAAGTGTCTAAATAGACCCGAAGATGAGAGATACCAAATGACAGGGCGTCATGAAGCAACTCAATAACTGCACTGTACTCGGCGACATTGTTTGTGGTGTCACCTAAACATATACCTCCTGAAGATAATAACTGGCCCTGAGGTGTAAAAATTACCCAAGCTGTGGAGGCAAGCCTCCGAGTGTGCCGGCTAGCACCATCTATGTACCCAATGAACACCTCTGATTCACTTGACATCTGCCATAGTGACAAAAGATAACATCAAAAATGACACATCCATAATACTAAAAGAAACCATAAAGTAATAGTACAAAGACTATACATATGTTACAAAAATTTACCTACGGTGACCTACCTATGAGTAATACTTCTTGAGGTAGAGCCCATTTCTAGGCTCCACCAAAGCATTTCCCTCAAAGTCAACCAAAAGATATGCACCCCTTTTTAGAACCTCTTTTATGATGAAAGGTTTGAACCACATGGGTTTGAATTTGCCTACCCCCAGGGGGTCCTTATCTTGTTCATAGACCAGGACAAGGTCACCTTCAGAGAAAATCAGAGGATGAACAGACTGATCATACTAACACTTGATTTTTTGTTTGTGAGCCTCATTGGCCAGGGCCGCATCATGACACTACTCATTGAGTCGCTCAAGGTATAATAACCGTTCTTCAAGTGGAGAAGTGTTTTCCAGTAACTGTACTGCCAATTTTAGGGATGTGATTTGACATTCTATAGGCAAGACTGCTTCCATCCCGTAAATGAGTTGAAAAGGTGAGAAACTAGTTGCAGTCTTAACAGACGTTTGGTAAGCCCATAATGATGAGTATAACATCAAATGCCAATTTGACTTGGCTGAGTTGATCGTTCGCTGTAGGATGGTCTTAAGATATTTATTTACAGCTTCCACCTGACCATATGCTTGGGGGTAGTAGGGTGATGAATGTTCTTGCAGCAATCCAAGCTTTGATGTTAATTCGATCATCATTTGGTTCTAAAAGTGACTTCCATGGTCAATGACAATCTCTCTCGGGACGTCGAACCTTACGATTATCTGGTTGAACAAAAAGAGAGCTGCAGTCTCTCCATCATCTTTAAACATTGGCATAGCTTTGACCCACTTCGTAAAGTAGTCTATGGCTACAATGATATAACGACGCCCCCTTGCTGAAGGAGGGTTGCATGTAGTGTAACCAATTCCCCACTTGGTGAAGGGACCAATTGCGATGACAGGAAACATGGGAGCGGGATGTGCCCTCATCTTCCGAGATAAGATCTGACACAGGTGGCACTTCTTGACCGATTCGATATAATCTTTGATTAGTGTCGGCCAGAAGTAACTGGCTCATAAAATATTTTGGGTTGTTGCCAACCCAGACAAATGACTGCCACATGCTCCAATATGGAAATCGTTAAGCACGAGTTCTGCTTCTTCATGAGTGAGGCATCAACGATGAACTCAATATACCCCTCGATGATAGAGAGTGTCCTTGAGGATGAGATAATTCTTGGCTTGATGACGTATACAACGATGTTCATCATGAGAAGCAGAGGTGGGGAACTTCAAAGTCTGGAGATAGACTAGAATATCTCCATACCAGGGGTCCGAAGATGCTATCAAAAACATATCTCTTTGAATAGGTGATTCTTTGGGCACAACATCACCTGACTCGATCGAAAGTTCCAAAATAAGTTCTGGGAAGACTAATGACTTTTTGGATTTTACCGAAATGGAATCTAAGTCAAATTCTTGGAGGACGACTATCCATCTACTGATTTTTTCTCCTATTACCCGTCATGTCAACACATATTGAAACGGATTCACAATGACAATGACAGTGGTATTACAAAACAGAACATAATGACGAAACCATTGAACAGCATGGACTGCTTCCAGCGCAAGTTTTTTGATATGAGAATAATTGAGTTTCTATCCAACGAGGCCTTGGCTCATGTAATAGATCACATATTTTGAGAGAAAATCATCTTCCTGAACTAAGACCATGCCGATGGTTGACTCTGCTACAACCAAGTATAATAAGAAATCATTGTTATAGTTGGGTGGCCGAAGCAAAGGGGCAGTTGTGAGGGCATGTTTCAACACTTCGAATGAGCATTGAGCGACATTGTCCCAATGAAAAGGAATGTCTTTCTTCAGTAAGCACATAAAGCCCTTCATGATCTCGGCATAGTTGGCGATGAAACGCCTCAAAAAGTTTGCCTTGCCCTATAGACTCTAAAGTTGAAGGATTGTGCGTGGGGGAGGAAACTAAACTATTACCTCAACCTTCAGAGGATCGACCATGATCCCTGTTGTTGACACTATGAAATGTAACAAATGTCCTGATGTTATGAAAAAGATGCATTTGTTTGGATTCAAGCGAATCTAGAAGTAGAGACATCGCTCAAAGATAAGTCGGAGGTGTGTGGGATGATCCATTCTCTTGCGAGATCGAGATGTTGAATCATCTAAATAGGCCTCGACTATATGCTTGAGATCATGGAAAGCAAAAGACATGGCCCGCTGGAAGGTAGATCCAACATTTTTTAGACCAAAAAGCATCTTACAATAGGAAAATGTAGCCCATGGACAAATGAATTTAGTTTTGTGTTGGTCTTCTGGCTTGATTTGTATTTGATTATATCTCAAAAAACCATCCATGAAAGAAAAGGCCTTGCAACCTGCACATTCATCAATTATCTGGTCAATGAATGGTGTGGGAAAATTATCTTTTAGACAGGCCTTGTTCAAATCATGGAAGTTCATACATACGCGAATCGTGCCCTGTTTCTTGTTGACCGGCACAGGATTTTACACCCATTGGGTCAAATGGATAGGATAAATAAAATTGACTTTGAGCAGTTTCTCGACTTCAACCTTAATGACTACTTCTTTCCTGGGATTAACTAGACGAAGCTTCTACCGAACTGGCTTGGCATCCAGATATGTTGTGATTTCATGTTAGACTACTTTTGGATCAATGCCTGGCATTTCCTCATAAGACCAAGCAAAAACGTCACATAATTCTTTAAATAAGTCTGTGTAGATTTGAATCTCTTCGGGGGAATAGTCAACTCCTACAAAAATGTTCTCCACGACACCAGGGGTTCTGGAGATATTAATCGGTATAGTTTCAGCGATAGTTGCCATATTACCCTCGACATAAACCTCATGTGTAGCCAATGGATTGATAGGACAAGACCTATCTCCAGTCATAGTCAAGGTAAATTCCCCTGCTTTGATTCTGCTTAACTCTGAGAGGAAGTATGATCTGTGATGAAGATCATCCTAGGGTTTGTCCGGACTAGTCATTGCTTCAATGATTGCTTCTTCTGAGGGCAAGACTAAGTCTAACGAATTAGTACCAGCGAAGGAACTTTGAGCCCAAATAGGATCTAGGATCAGATCTAACTATTGTGCAGGAGTCAGATCTGTGTCGGTTGAAGCTTCCTAGACTAAAAATACTGAAACCTATTACAGTGATATAGTGTTCAATAACAACTTACCAGTCTCATCACTGTTCTACAAGAATTTGCTACTCAGACTTCCTCACTCTCTTCCAGCATGCATTTGTTGCCCATTCTATTCTTCTACTTTTTATGCTCTGTGTGCCATGTCCATTCACTGCACAGTTCTTCTTCTGTTCTATTCAGCTGCTGCACTCTGCTCCTTCTTCACGCATGAATCACCTTCAACAACAACATCCACAACAACTCCAGCAGCAACAACAACTCCATCTCTTCTCTGTACCGTGTATTTATAGATTATGTGAACCTTGTGCATGCAATATTCTCCATTCCTCTGCATGCTCATACCACGCCAATCTCCTCCACATCTCAAGTGCTCTGCCTGATCATCATCGTGACTCTTCAGCTTCTCTGGCAGTTCAACCCCTATGTCTGTCATCACTAGGTCTTATGTAGAGATTCCTTTTTCTCTCTGGCATTTGAGACTCTTTGTTTTCTCTGTTGCATTCGAGCTCATCCTTTCTGTTTCAGTTACGAGCTCCAACCCTCATCCAACTGTCAATTTCCTCCACGAATCATCTTCATTCCACTGACAAATTTCTTGTAACTCTTCAGCTCCTCTGGAAATCACACAGAAGTCTCTTCGCATCCTTTGGTAGAAACCATCAATGGTTTCTGGAAGTTACACTGTGAAGATCAAAATTAGCCCTCTGATCATGCTCATGTAAAACTCCATCGTTGGATTAACTCTGATGGGTTCTTGCGTTATTTACCCATTTCACACTTTCGCAATTCGGAGATTCTGCGATGAGACATCTTGAGTCTCCATGTCACGATCTCTGAAACTCCGAAGCAAAGATTTTCTATGCTAGCCCCTTCCTTTATATGACCATGGCCATGACCAAGCGCTTGTTCATAACGTTCTTCTCACAATTTCGCATTTCACCTTTTTGTTAATTCCGTTGTGAAGTTTCTCGACTTTCCAAGTCGCGATCCCCGAAATGCCAAAAAGGAGCTTGTCTGCACATACTCTTCTCTTCATCTCTCTGATGGTGTGACCACCGGTCGAGACCACAAGCCTAAAGTATTTCACAATTTCGCGTTTCAGCATTTTAGAACTCCTGTGGTTATGTTTCTTGCCTTTCCAAGTCGCGATTCGCGAAACTCCGAAATGGAGTCGGATCAATGGTCCAGATCACATCTTGATCTGACGGCTGTGGTTAAATCATGATTTTGCATATGACTGTTCCTAAGATGGAGGTTCTTGTCACTCCAATTCATGATAGGCGAGACTCCAAGATGGAGCTTAGATCAACGGTCCTCGTTCTTGGTGATCTGACGGTCCTGATCTTTTTGTGATTTCGCATCTCACTGATCCTTAGATGGAGATTCTGGTGACTCCAAGTTACGATTCACGAAACTCCGAAATGGAGTCTTTGAAAAGATTTGATCTTTTGCCACGCATCCTCTTGATCCAACGGTCCAGATCTGATCTTGATTCAATGGCTCAGATCATATCGCGATTTCGCATATCACGATTTCAAAATTCTTGTTGCAAAGTGTTTCGACACTCCAACTTCCGGTATCTGAAACCCCAATAGCCAAAACTCCAAAATGGAGTTGGACCACTGCTTCGATCTTGCGCTTTAAAGAACATGCAGGTTCTTCCTAATCCAACGATGGTCGATCCCTGCGCTCGGATCTAACGCCAGAGATCTGTCCTCCATCTTTGCGCTCCTCTTGTCTGGATTTAGATCTGACGGTCATCGTGAATTCTGAATGGGATCCAAAGATCAATGTCGCTTCTCTGCCCGAGCTTATGCATCCTCCTTACTTAGAAGAATTTCTAAGTGTCAAATGCCTCTACCTTTGATCCACTTGAGATCCTGAGTACGCTATCTCTCTTGAGCTTTGGTAATGAGTTAACTTCGTCCCTGGTGCACACCTACGCACTGCGTGTGACTCTGCGCTAATCCTCCTTAGCTTACGTTGTTCCTATTTTTCCATTGATGCACACTCTGATCTTTCCATCAATGACAAGCACACACTATCTGTAAAACATGCCAACAATCTCCCCCTTTGGCTTTGATGGCAACAAAGGCACCCCTGTTCTTTTCTCCCCCTTTGACATCAATGTCAAAGAAAACACGCTCCCCCTGAGCTGTTGAATTAATTTTTGGAGGTATCAGATATGAAACCAATACAGAACTCCCCCTAACATGATGGACTCTCTTAGATGTGAGATGGGATGACACCCAACTTTTGTCTGAGATATTCAAATGGTGTCTTGGCTAGGGGTTTAGTAAAGATGTCTGCACTTTGTTTTGTAGTGGGAATGTAATGGACCTGAACAATCTGATTGGTGACTTTCTCTCTAAGAAAATGATATTTTATGGGAATATGCTTGGTCTTGGAGTGGAAGACAGGATTTTTAGACACACTGATGGCACTAGTGTTATCATAATGAATTGGGATCAGTGCAGTGTATTTTACCTCCAAGTCTGCAAGTGTCTGAATCATCCATAATACCTGAGTGAAACAGGTAGCAACAGCAATGTACTCTACCTCTATGGTTGATAAAGAAATGGAACCTTTCTTTTTACTAAGCCAGGCTACTAAGGAGTCACCCAAGAAGAATGCTCCTCCACTGGTGCTTTTTCTCTCACCAACACAGTTTTCCCAATCTAAATCTGAATAAGCAATCAGCTGAAGATTTTGATTTCTAGGATACCACAGACCATAAGTCATTGTTTCTTTCAAATACCTAAATATCCTTTTGACAGCTTGCAAATGACTCTGTTTAGGTGCAGCCCAATATCTTCCTACCATTCCTACAACATTCATTATGCAGGCTGCCTATCATTGATTGTTATGACCTTTGATCAATGTCAGGTGAATCATCATCCTTGCTTAATTTACATCCAGTTACCATAGGTGTACCCACAGGTTTAGAATCTTCCATTTGAAACCTATTCAACATTTCTCTTAGATATTTTTCTTAAGAAATGAACATCCCTTCGGACCTCCGAGTAATTTGCAGACCGAGAAAAAATGACAGTTCTCCTATCATAGACATTTCAAAATCAGACTCCATGGCAGAAGCAAACCATTGTACCAATGAATCCTTATTACATCCAAAGATGATGTCATCTACATAGACCAATATGATGAGAAAATCATTATCCTCTATTTTAATATACAGATTGTTGTAAGTTGTTTCTCTCTTGAACCCTTTGTCTTTGAGATACATATCCAGTCTATGATACTAGGCTCGAGGGGCTTGTTTTAAACCATATAAATATTTCTTCAGCTTGCATACTAAGTCAGGGTTATCAGACAGTTTGAAACCCTCTGGTTGTTCCATATAGACTTCTTGACTTAAATCTCCATTTAGAAAGGTTGACTTGACATCCATTTGGTAGACTTTAAACCTTTTATGACAAGCATAGGCAAGAAACATTCTGATAGCTTCTAGTCTTTCTACGGGCGCAAATGCTTCATCAAAATCTAGTCCTTCTATCTGAGCATACCCTTTATAGACTAACCTCGCTTTGTTCCTGATAACTTGTCCTTGCTCATTCAACTTATTCTTAAATATCCATCTGGAGCCAATGACGGTTTTACCTTCAGGTCTTTGAACCATCTCCCACGTATTGTTTTTCTCAATCTGATCAAGTTCTTCATTCATTGCTTTAACCCAGTGGTCATCTTTGCTGGCTTCATTAAAATTCTTGGGTTCCATCATGGATATGAAGGCTATATGAGATTGTTTGGTGTTTTTGATTAGATTTCTCCTGGTTTGTACACCTTTTTCTTTTTCTCCAATTATCTGACTTGCAGGATGATTCTTTTGAATGATTCTGGAGGTGGAATTTGTAGTTGATTGCTGATTTGAGCCTCTGTTAAAGCCTTAAATATTTTAAACTTCTCAAATGCTTCAGCTTTTTCTTTGAGAAAGGCAACCCAAGTAAGTCTGGAGTAATCATTGATAATCATCATGAAGTAGTTTTCTTTCCATGTGCTTCCTACTCCATATGAACTAGTTGGAGTAGTTTCTCTGTTGAAGTAAATCTCTTGGACTTAAACTGTGTCCTGTTTTTCTTCCCTACTTGATAGGGTTTACACTTTGAATCTTGGGGCTTTGATATTCTCGGAAGATCTTTTACTGCCTCGAGGTTTTTGAGTTTGATTAAGTGGTCAAAGTTTAGATTTTCAAGTCTCCTATGCCATAACCAGCTTTCATCATGTTTTCTTAGATGACATTCTTCTCTATTTTCTTTTAGCACATATACATTATTTTTTGTCCTTATGCCTTTGGCCACCACTTGTCCTGAGTTTACAGACTTTATCTTGCAGTCCTTGGACGTGAACAACACTTCGCATCCTCTGTCACACATTTGACTTACACTAAGAAGATTATGTTTCAGCCCATCCACAAGTAGAACATCTTGGGCTTTTCCTTTTCCATTACTTAAGATCACCATCCCTTTGCCCTTTATTTTCTCTGGAGCATCATTTCCAAAGGTTAGGTTTCCTCATTTTCTTTCACTTAGAGATAGAAACTTGCCTTTGTCTCCCATCATGTGTTTGGAGCATCCATTGTCTATATACCAAGGGTTCGTTTTTCTTTGAGCGGACAACACTAATCCACACTTGTCACTTTCCTTCTTCTTCCAAAACTTGACATTTTCAGCAGGAGATTTCAAATCTGGTTCATATTCCCTTAAATGATAGTCAATATATTTGTGTCCATAGTTATGACAGATGTAGCATTCAATCTCATTGTTCAACAGGTCAAACTTATTGGTGCAGCGTTGTCTACTCATTGACTATTGATTATTTCTTGACCTCTTTAGTTGCATGTCCCTGGACTTAATTTGGCAATTGGCAATCAGTGAAGGTTTGTTACTTGCCTGCATGATTCTTTGTTGTGGCAAGTATTTATTCCTTTGAAATCTTAATTGCTCATGTCTAAGTCTTAAGGAACAATTTACAGCTTTGTGACCAAAGTTAGCACAGTAGAAACAATAGCCATAGAAAAATTCTTTGTACCTGGAAAATGGTTGTCTTCTTTGAGAAAATCGATTTCTAGCAGGTTGATGACGTCGTTCAGCAGTGAGCACATTACTTCTATGTTCTACAGATTCAGATCTAGCATCTTTTACCTTACTCGACCTAGGCAGCTGATTGTCTTCCTTTGTTTCTACAGGATTGTTATTGTCATTGGTTGTAATTTTGACAGACTTGATGGGTTCCTCATTTCCTGGCTTACCACTGCGTGATCCCTCTTCATACCCCAAGCCAGTTTTTAGCTTTGGATTCCTTTGCTGATTCAGAATGGTGGCCAATCCTTCTGAGGCTTTGATACATGACAGATTCTGATTATACAAGGCTTGAAACTTCTCCATTTCTTTCCTCGCTTTCACTACTTCTTGTTCTAATGCTTCACATCTTGCCTTCTTTTCTGATAGTATTGTTTCATAATCTCTTCGATTTTCTTTGCCTCTTCCAATTCTACTTTTAGCTTCTTCATCATATGAAGGATAATCATCATTGTTTACGCACAAATTTTCTTCTTAGAGTTTTTCTCTTTAAAGAAATTTCTGTGTTTGTGCTTCTCCTCATCATCACATGTCTGATCCTTTCCTTTGTGGGAACATTTATTTGCAAAATGACCTATCCTACCACAGTTGAAACATTTGAAAGGCAATTTACCTTTGTATTTGCCGAATCCCTTCTTCAGTCTCTTCACAAATTTTGCTTCAATTTCATCGGGCTCGGAATCCTCATTCTTGTTTGCTTTAAATGATGCTTCTTTGGACGTAGGTTTATCTTTAACTATTCTCATTTCATATGCAGTCAATGTTCCTAGCAGTTGATCAAACTCCAAGGTTTTTAGATGATTAAGTTCTTTTATAGCAGAGATCTTCGGGTTGAACCTATCTGGGAGAGATCTCAAGATTTTCTGAACTAAAGAAGGTTCATCAATTGTTTCACCAAGTGCCTTCATTGCATTTACCATTTCTTCTATTCTCAAAAAGTATTTTCCTACAGTTTCGTCTTCCTTCATCTTCAACTGTTCAAACTGTATTCTGTAGGTTTGAAGCTTTGCATCCTTTACCTTCTCATTACCCTCATAGCTGCTAATGAGTTTGTCCCACATTTCTTTGGCAGTTCCTAGGTGCATAACTCTTACGAATTCTACTTCTACAAGCCCACTCAAGATAGCATTCATAGCCTTAGCGTTGAAGCTAAATTCTAGTTTGTCATCCTTATTAGCTAGCACAACTAGCTTTACATAACCAATATCTACCACATCCCAGACATCTGCACCTAACGACATTATGTAGGTTCTCATTCTAACTTTCCAGAAGGCAAAGTTTGTTCCATTGAACAAAGGGGCCTTATTGGTTGAATTTCCTTCATGGCTTGACATGTTTAAGCTCTAGGATCTACCCTTAGATAAAAGGGGTTGGCTTTGATACCAATTGTTGGACAACCGAGAGGGGGGGTGAATCAGTTGTTACCGAGCTTAAACAATTATGCTTATTTTAAATTATTTATAAGGCACTCAATGATGATCACAATATTGCAGGGAAATAAACAATGGCACATTCAGCATCACTCACATATATGAGAAACACAGAGACAAATATTTCCCAAGGAAACCCATAGAGGGTAAAAATCTCTTCTTCTTTATATGATAAGTATTATTTAAATTCTTTACATTATCATATATATGAGCACCAACTCATTGTGAGGCTACAACTTCTATTTTGCAAGATGCAACTTGCTGAGAGCACCAACTCTCTGTTTTTCTCTAGCACCCACTAGAAGGAAGCACTAACTCCTTGGTTTCTCTAGCACCAACTAGAAGGAAGCACCAACTCCCTGTGTTCAAGCCCCCACTTCAACCTCTGAGGACACTAGTCCTCCCTAGCACCTCCCAACCACCCTGGATTATGAATATGAAATATTGAAACCTATTACAGTGATATAGTGTTCAATAACAGTTTACCAGTCTCATCATTGCTCTGCAAGATTTTGCTACTCTGACTTCCTCATTGTCTTTCAGCATGCATCCACTGCCCATTCTGTTCTTCTACATTTTATGCTCTGTGCGCAATGTCCATTCACTACACATTTCTTCTTCTTTTTTATTCAGCTGCTGCACTCTGCTCCTTCTTCACGCATGAATCACCTTCAACAACAACATCCACAACAACTCCAACAGCAAGAGCAACTCCATCTCTTCTCTGTACCGTGTCTTTATAGCTTTTGTGCACCTTGTGCATGCAATATTCGTCATTCCTCTACATGCTCATACCGTGCCAATCTCCTCCACATCTCAAGTGCTCTGCCTAATCATCATCGCAACTCTTCAACTTCTCTGGCAGTTCAACCCCTATGTCTATCATCACTAGGTTTTATGTGGAGATTCCTTTTTCTCTCTGGCAGTTGAGACTCTTCATCTTCTCTGTTACAGTTGAGCTCATACTTTATGTTTCAGTTACAAGCTCCAACCCTCATCCAACTATCAATTTCCTCCATGAATCGTCTTCATTCCACTGGCAGATTCCTTGTAACTCTTCAGCTCATCTGGAAATCACACAGAAGTCTCTTCGCATCCTCCGGTAGAAACCATGAATGGTTTCTGGAAGTTACACTATGAAGATCAACATTAGCCCTCTGATCATGCTCATGTTCACTTCCATTGTTGGATTAACTCTGATGGGTTCTTGCTTTATTTACCTGTTTCGCACTTTCGCAATTCAGAGATTTTGCGATGAGACATCTTGAGTCTCCATGTCGAGATCTCCGAAACTCTGAATGGATATTTTCTGCACTAGCTCCTTCCTTTATATGACCATGGCCATGATCAAGCACGTTTTCATCACGTGCTTCTCACGATTTCGCATTTTTCCTTTTCGTTAATTCCGTTGTAAAGTTTCTCGACTTTCCAAGTCATGATCCCCGAAACGCCGAAAAGGAGCTTGTCTGCACGTACTCTTCTCTTCAGCTCTCCGATGGTGTGACCACCGGATGAGACCACAAGCCTAAAGTATTTCTCAATTTCACATTTCGGCATTTCAGAACTCCTATGGTTATGTTTCTTGCCTTTCCAAGTCGTGATTCGCGAAACTCCGAAATGGAGTCAGATCAACGGTCCAGATCACACCTTGATCTGATGGTTGCAGTTAAATCACGATTTTTCATATCATTGTTCCTAAGATGGAGTTTCTCGTCACTCCAAGTCACAATAGGCGAGACTCCGAGATGGAGCTCAGATCAATAGTCCTTGTTCTTGGTGATCTGACGGTCCTGATCTTTTCGTGATCTCGCATCTCGCTGATCCTTAGATGGAGATTCTTGTGACTCCATGTCGCGATTCATGAAACTCCAAAATGGAGTCTTTGACAATATATGATCTTTTTCCATGCGTCCTCTTGATCCAATGGTCTAGATCTCATCTTGATTCAACGACTCAGATCATATCGCGATGTCAACATTCTTGTTGCAAGGTGTTTCGACATTCCAACTTCTGGTATCCGAAACCCTGATAGCCAAAACTCCGAATTGGAGTTGGACCACCACTTCAATCTTTCACTTTAAAGAATGTGCAGGTTCTTCCTGATCCAACGATGGTCGGAGCCTATGCTTGGATCTAACACCAGAGATATGTCCTCCATCTTTGCGCTCCTCCTATTTGGATTTAGATCTGACGATCATCGTGAATTCTGAATGGGATCCAATGATCAATGTTGCTTCTCTGCCCAAGCTTATGCATCCTCCTTACTTAGAAGAATTTCTAAGTGTCAAAGGCCTCGACCTTTGATCTGCCTGAGATCCTGAGTACGCTATCTCTCTTGAGCTTTGGTAATGAGTCAACCTCATCCCTGGTGCACACCTACGCATTGCGTGCGACTCTGTGCTAATCCTCCTTAGCTTACATTGTTCCTATTTTTCCATCGATGTACACTCTAATCTTGCCATCAATGACAAGCACACGCTGTCTCTAAAACATGCCAACAATCTCCCCCTTTGGCATTGATGGCAACAAAGGCACCCCTGTTCTTTTCTGCCCCTTTGACATCAATGTCAAAGAAAAAATGCTCCCCTTGAGCTGTTGCATTAATTTTAGGAGGTATCAGATATGCAACCAATACCGGACTCCCCTTAATAGGATGGACTCTCTTAGATGTGAGATGGGATGACACCCATCTTCTGTATGAGATATTCAAATGGTGTCTTGGCTAGGGGTTTAGTAAAGATGTCTGCAATTTTCTTTGTAGTGGGAATGTAATGGACCTGAACAATCTGTTTGGTGACCTACTCTCTCAGAAAATGATATTTTATGGGAATATGCTTGGTCTTGGAGTGGAAGAAAGGATTTTTAGACACACTAATGGCACTAGTGTTATCACAATGAATTGGGATCGGTGCAGTGTATTTTACCTCCAAGTCTGCAAGTGTCTGAATCATCCATAATACCTGAGTGCAATAGGTAGCAATAGAAATGTACTCTACCTCTAT
>JASDQU010102777.1:326782-342999 GCA_032191745.1 Picea mariana
GGTAGGTCCGAAGGCAATTTTGTCAGCATAGGAGGCCAACGTGGATTGTGATAGATGGCATCATTCAACAATCTTGTCAAGTCTGGAAAATGTAAAGTTGCCAAGAAAGGTAGTTTTGGTTGTTGTTGATGATAACCATGGAAAAAGGGGCCTAGAGTTTGAATGGAACTAGGTTGCCAGGAAAAGTTGGGTTGATGGCCGGGGTTCTGGTAAAAACCATGGCCATGACCAACATACAGATTCTATGTGTGAGGAGACATCATTGGCTGATTCCAAAAATAGGACATAGATGGTTGGGCATGCATTACATTCGGAGGACTTTGGGAAGGGTTGCCCCATGCCTATCCCATGGGCATAGGCATAGTACCTTGTCTGAGGTTCCATTGGTTGTGAAAATAATTTCCCCAGATCGCCATTCCTGACGAGGGAACTGATCCTTGCCAATAATTCCAAGGTCTTGATGTGAAAGAAGTTCCTGGATTTGCCCCTTGTGCAGGAATAGTACCCTTCATAGGATTAGGTTGGCCATAACTAGGGTTTCCCCCAGTCGGAAAAGAAGCTAATGAGAAAGTTTTGTTACCAAACGCATCGAACAAAGAAAACGGTGTCGACCCTACCGACATATTATGAGAAGGTGGTCCTTGACTCCCTACTCCAATTGAACTATGGTGCGTGTTTGGCCCGATGGATTGCTGGTGGGTACCACCAAGTGAAGGGGACAAAGGAGGTATATGACCTCCCCCATAAGGGAAAGAATTAAAAGGAGCTAAAGTGCTCCCCATGGGTCCTTGCAGAGGAGAGTTAGAGCTCCCTACCCCTAGACCTAAAGTATACAATGTGGAGTAGGATAGTACAAGACTTGTAACTGAGCTAGGCATCCTGTATGAGAACGGAGGGCCTGTCGCAGTTTGTGTGAAAGGAGCAGTGGCCGTCTCCAAAGACGGGATCAGAACACTTCTTGAGTTAGAGGAAGATGAGACTGTGGTGGCTCAGATTGGTGATGGTGGGGTAGGAGGTGGAACACCCCCTGTGACAACAACTATGGCGGGAATATCAGGATTCCCAGAAGAAAAGACAGGATTTGCCTCCATTACCTTCCACTTTAAAGGTGTTGAAAGGTCCTTTAACAGAGGTTGGTCAGGTGTGATTTTTGGTGACCCAGTTGCTTCAAAAGACCCTTGTTGGTCTAGCTTTCACCTTAGCGGTGGCAGGGGTGGCTCCAGTGTAACCGGTGGTAGACCAAGAAGCCTTCGTGACCAACGGAGCTTGTGATCCTCCACTGTGTGAGAAGATCAAAGACACACTAGGGCTTTCTATTCGTTCAAAAACACCACACACTAGGAAAGTCCCTATAAGATAAAACAAGCAAACACTAAACTAGTTGGAAGAACAGTTACAACAACCAACACTACAGAAACTTATCGGTGCAAGTGCAACTCGAATACGGAAGTACCCTCCGGGTATACTCTGCAAAGCATGGCCTCATGTCTGTCCTAGGTACTGCGGTATACCCCTGCAGTCACCTGTGTATGTCCCTAAAAAAGATAGGCAACTATGTTGCCAACACGCGAACAGTCACCAGGCTGGTACAGTCGACAGTCAGGTAGACCACAATGAGAAGGGTATCAAGCTCGAAACCTGTCAAGGGTATCGAAAGCAAGTGGTCCAGAAGACAACTGAGGACCTCAAACGGATTTGAGACCCACTAAGCTCCGTGGAAAATTCAATCGAAGGAATCCCAAGACAAGCCCTCTATATGTGTTCTCCATTATGATTGGTCCGGCTTTGGAAAGGTTATCTTCACTACCTTTTCGCACGTGACCTCGTGTTTATCCCCTGTGTTAGAGGGGGGTCCCAGATAACTTTCACGATATTGGACTTTTAACACTCCCTAGCTCAAACTCCAATGTTTGATTTAATGGCCTTGAAGAGTTTCCTCTCCAACCTAATTCAAGGCCCTAACCCTAAACTAGTTAGTTGACCCTACAAACATAAAAAGTCTAATTAATTTTAGATTTAGCGTTAATTTTTATGGCTTGTCTTAAGTCAAAGGTTATGAAAGTGAAACTAGTGATGTTTGAAAGATGAAATAAAAATAAACAGAAAGCTGGAAACAAAATAACTTCTTCTTGACTCAAATCTTAATCAACTTTTCAAACTAAATTTTTCTAAGATCTTTGAATAGAAAAATCAAAGCAGGATTTCACTTGACTACGAGCTACTTATCATCTAAGTAAATCGTCAAGAACTTATGAAAGAAAATACTTTTCCTGGTTACTAATGCAAACCAACACTATTTAACCAAACAAAGAAATAAAAGTTTTATTTATTTATTTGAATGCTCACCAAGCAAAAAAGAAAAATATCAACAAGTAAAGAACAAGAAAACTTTTGGCCTAACGCAGATCACAAAGAGTCACTTTAAAAATAACACACAAGAAAATTAAAACTGGACTCTCACACTTGTCTAAAAACCTTATAAAAATAAAATTTTGAGGAAAACTTCTTAATGAAAAAGAAAGCTATTGCTGTGATCAAACCTAAGTTACTAACTACTATGACAGAGACCCAAAAACCTGAGAGGTATAACTCTTGACAAAGGAAAGGATGACTACCTCACCTTAAACAAAAATTTTCTCCACAGGCACGCTACTGACAGTTCAGCAACAAGCATGTGCACGTGAGCTGTGTAACATCAGGGTGCATGCAGACCTTATACAGGCCGCGTGTACTTCTGAAACTCTAAAAAATGGAAGGAAAAGAAATCAAGCCTAGGCAGAGACTAGTGGTACTGAGAACCAGAATCTCTTGAATACTTAGATACTTACTTTGACAGAAAGAAGAAAACAATTCAAGGAAAACTTCATAGAACAAACCAATTTGAGGTGAAACCTAAGCTATAGACTGCAAACAACAAAGGCTAGAATGAGTTCTAGAAAACCCCAGAGAAGTATTATTTCTGACAGGGGAGAGGATGACTGCCTCTCTAGAAGAAATTTTCTAGAATCATACATGTGACTGACACTTCCTTAGCTAGCGTGTACACGTGGGTTGTGGGAAGGTAGGGCACGGGTACATGCATGCAGACCTTATACAGGCCGCACGTACCTCTGTGGTTCTTTGAAAAAAAAAATGCAATCAAGAAAAGAAATAAAGATAACTGGTATGGAAGACCAGAATCTCTGTCAGCTCAGACTTTTGCAGAAACTTTACAAACAAGGAATGAAACCAGTTCTTAAAAATATTCCCAGAAACCCTAGAGACTCCCCAGTATGGTCGCCAATTCTGTTGTGGGTGGGAAATCCCTCCTACGGACTATCAGTAAGGGTTTTTATTATGCATGCAGAAATGACCTAAAGATTCTTACTTCTTACCATCATCCCATGCCTAAATCCCCACCACTCATATGTAAATACAAGGCTCAAGAGATTAAGTCGATGTACCTTATTTTCACACTTGGTTGTTCTTTGATTGCAACTCTCCTCCCAATGTTGACATGCATTCACAAAAGACAAGCAAAGAACTCCACATGCATTTGATCTATGAACAAATGGGTTAGAGATTTAATCAATCATACAATCAATATTCAAGTAATGACAATCTCATATGGTGGGACAGGAAAAACAATTCTTTTATTAACTTCACAATGATACCTTACAATGATAAAGTCGGCTACTGCTCCTCGATCCTGGTCCTGGGATCGTCCTCCACTATTTTCCAACTGCTTTTCTCTATACTTCTTCTTGCACAAGTATGGCTAAAGGTTGGGACAAAGGGAATCCTCAATCATGTATAGTTCCTTTACTATGATTTTCCTCCTTTCAAATGGGACCCCTACCCCTTCTTTTATAGGTTAGAAGGAGCTAGGTATTTGGTCGAATGACTGGCCATGCATGGCTGAAAGGTTTAGTTAACTTACCCAAAGATGTGTGTTCCATTAGCAACTTTCCTTTTTTTGTGCTTTTGTAGGTACATGCGGGTTGTCTTGGGTCAGCTAGCATGTACACATGTGCAGTAATGGAGTAGGGCACGTGGGCCTTTATAAAAGGGTTTTTTTTTCCAGAAGAGTTGTTCAGTAGTGTTTTGGCAAAGAAGGAATCTGAGATGGCCTGATGCCAGGTAAGCATGTTTGGTGCAAATTAGGGTTATAATAATAAGCCAATGAGAGGCTATCACATGGTAGCCTCCCATTGGCCTATTATGGTTAGTATTTACCAAAATTTATGGAGTCAACGGGGGTCAAACCCGCAACCTCCATAAACCTTACCAAAGCCCATGTTACCATTACACCACCACTATAGTTATTAACCTTAGATGATGCATATTATTTTTAACCTTTGTTAAAGGTTAGTCTCGCGAAAAAAAAGGGCCGAGGGTGTATCCCTCGACCCTTGGTTCCTTTGAATGTAATGTAACCATGTGTTAAATCACGTAGGGACTAACCATACCACATGCCACCATAACCATATGGTTTAAACTATATAACAAAATATAACGCACCAATCGGTGGTCATTGGGCATGGAACCCATGACCTCCACCAAATTTATCTAGGGATTTAACCACTACACCATGGGTATCGCTTGTTACGGGATTCCACCAAAAATAGAATTAAGTTGCCATAAGTTACGGATGGAGGTTTGGGGGTCGTGCCGTATATATTGGGCACATATACCAAGTGTTACACATTATTTTCGTCATCCCTATGATCGTTAATGATGTAAACCTATCTATTGCCTTTAGAGGGGTCACAGTGGCCTGAATTCCTGAAGAGAGAAGGAAGAAGAACTTTTCCTGAGAAAAGAAGTTGCTTTTTTCTATGAAAAAAACCTTATAAAGAGAAATTTCCTCAGGTTGCTATATAGGCAGGGTGCGGAAATGACCAATTTCCGCAGGTTGCTATATAGACAGGGTGCGGACTTTCCGCAGGTTGCTATATAGCCAGGGTGCGGAAATGACCAATTTCCGCAGGTTGCTATATAGCCAGGGTGCGGAAATGCCAGCACGTGGAAAAAAACGTACGGTTTCTCGAAATTTCTAGAAGGAGAAGCTTCTTGGGTGAGGTGGCATCCGAACGGTTTTGGATCTTACTCGCTTTCATGATTTAGTGGGATCATCCTAACCTCCTCATCCTATCTTCTTCAGCTTATAAAAGGAGAAGAGTTCTCATGGAGAAGGGGTTGATAGCTTTTGTGTAGCTTTTGGTTGGCTTGGAATTATTAGCTTGGTTGGAGTGGCTTTAAGATTTGCTTTGTCAAGATAGAGTGTATCAGATCTATGTTTTCAGAATCCTTGGAGCAAGAAGTGTGTGGGGAACAAAGGACAGTTGGAAGGGACCTTACGACATCAAGGCAATGGTTGTAATCTCTCTTTGATATTTAATATGATACAGTAATATGTTTCTTTCCCATAAAGTTAGATCTACTTTATTACATGATTCCTTGATCACATGTATAGTTTAGAGTTTTGAATATATTAATGTCTTTGCTGTGATTGGTTTGTGTTGTTGTGATTGGACGACGCAAGAGCATCGTAGCAGAGCGAGGATCAACAGAGATTAAAGGAAAGCTTTTATAAAGTAAGTACATCATCCTTTTTTCTCTTGTCCATTCAATACTTTAGATCTAGGGAAAGCGGTGTATTCTGTCACGGTTTGTTCCAGATCCGGGTGGATCTGTGGAGATTGGTCTGTGTCCGCACTCACGAATTTATCCTTGAACACCAAGGCCAAAACACATCCTAAGACATATAGATCTCGATGTAGGGCACTGATTATGACGTAGTATGGACTACATATAAGTATGTGTAGGAAAAGCCTAGTTTTTTGTATTGCATAGAAATGTGTGCCATGAGGTATATTAATAGCACCTAGGAAACCTTATATTCATTTTTCACTATTTTTGGCAAGGAGCATAAATTTGAGGTCTATTTCATGATCATAGGTCATTTGTAAAATTATTAGTCCAAATTGCCATTAATGAGATTTTAGTGCATTGTTTTGCATGTTGAAGAGGGTGTAATTGAGCCTGTTCAGAATTTGGTTGACTTTATACTCAAAGTTCTCAGAATTTCGCAAGGATTCTAATGGTGAACTCATTTTTCATGTTTTAAGTAGTGGAATTAAAGAGACTCCATTAAATTGGCTTTTTGTAAGCCCATGTTGTAATGTAATTTGGTATTTTTGAGATGATGGAGAACAATCATACTATCTTAAGGGACTTTGAAGATGAAGCAATATGTCATCCATTTATGTAATTTGAGTTCTTTTATTTTATGCTGCGTCATCTCAATAATCTACAAATTATTCTTCAAGTTATTCATCAATATTAATTAAATTTATGGACAAGTAATCATATTCACATGTGTTTATGCAAATAGTCAAGCGATCATTTATATTATGAATCTGGTCAGATGTTTATGTGTATTTAAGAGTTAGTTCTACATTTAAGGATTTTCGGATCACCGCGTCAACTTGGATCCAAAAAATGATAAAATAATTCTCCACTAGGTTCACCCTCCTAGAAATATGTCCCATGTGTGAACCAAGCATAAAGAGAGTGGGACATCCTCAAACAAGTGGTAAAATTGCAATAATAATTTCCCTGTGATAGATTTTAAAGGCACCATAATTGTGTCAATTTTTGCCAGAATTTCTATTATGAAAACATTTTGGAAATCTCATGGACATCCTGTATCTAATGGCATTGTTTGGTCAACTTTTTGGCACTCTATCAAAATATAAATTCTCTTGAAGAAAGGCTACCCTAAAAATATATGCAACAAACCCTCCAAGTGGCATGTGTGGCTCCAAGGTGTAACAACCATCCATACATCAGAGAAAGTGAAGTGGATATCATAATAGGATGTTGAATTAGCATAGAATATACACCATAAACCAAGGGCTAAGTGAATAAAGACCCCAATATCCTCCACATGTGTGCAACAAGCTCCATCCAATGATAGAATATCCCCAAACCATGTGAAAATATATTGACATTTGTGCAAGTAAGAGAGCGCTCCATGAGAATGAAGTGTGTGTCCATCATAAAGTACAATCTCATCACCAAAACATAACAATGAATCCAAACACTCTAGAATTGGGGTATAGTAGTGCAATAAGGAGTGGGTTGGCCCTTCCAACCATATATAACTTGAAATACCATGAAATGATAGAGCACTCCATGAAAGGGAGTGTTTATCCCATCATTTATTACCATAAGGTCTTAATAGACACCTCAAACCCCAAGATTCCCTCATAAAAAGGTTTCAAGTCATCAATCCTCATCCAAAGGCTACAAAACCACCTAAACCCTTTGCTAATACCATATCCACTTAAGAGAGATAATCATGTAAGACTCGTGTCAAATATCATGTATTGTTCTAGGTAGATTTATAATTCCCAATGCATGTCCCAATGCCCTTGGCAAGACAAAATTCCCTAGGAAGGACACAACGCCCTAAGAAATGTTGCAATGCCTATGGAAAGGAACACAATTCTCTAGGCAACACCTATCATGATACCCAAGTCATAGTCATGATTCCCAAGGTAGACAAATTTATCAAAATTTGCAAAGTGTATGTGTCATGAAGCTAACCATGTGAAGAGTGAAATGCTCCTTAATGATAAATTCCAAAACCATGCCAAGTTGACCTCCAAAAACCTAAGTCGCTCCATCAAAACATCAAATAATGTGCATTAAATCCACATGGAAAGGAGGGTTTTGTATGGAATCCATTATCTATATTATTATGAAACATCATAAGAATACAATAGACATCTCAAATACAAAGGGTTCTCCTCTACAAGAGTCATATTTCATCAATCCATGCAAATATGTGAGGAGCAATAACATGAAGGAAGGAACTAGCACATCATCAAAAAGGTTGATCCAAAGGAATGAAGATAATCAATAGATGGGTCACCATTAAATATCATACTATAGCACAAAGAAATACATAATCACTATCCATATGGAGTGCAACGATGAAGAGAAAAACCAGGAACCAATACATTGAATCCACTTAATCAATGTGCACAATATACCATGCAACACCATGACAAAATAAGAGGATCCATAATCATCAACACGGTCAATCAAAATGCATTATCTCCAACAAAAAAATAGAAGGTCCATTAGCATCCCTCTGATTTATCCCTGAAAATCCTGTCATGCGACGAAACTTTCACAAATTTACCTCTCTTGCAATATGAGGGGTAGCACTGGCTCCAATTTGGGGACATGTGCTCTTTGAAGAAGAGTGCATGAGAACCCTAAAAAATCCTCGTGCACTTGTTGATAATAATATTCAAGAAAATGAAATAAAATGATGTGGTGGGATGGATCCACCCCACATCCCTAAACACCACATAGAAATGTCCATATAGTCCATTACATTGAAATTGGATTTACAAGGAAAACATACAAACCAACAATGTTAAAGATACATGAAATGAAATCTAATGCTCATACTAGAAATTATTCTTCATACTCTAATGCTCTCTAAGATCTTATTTATCATATCCTATCTTATCCATCATATGCTACTCTACTTAGCATGAAAATGAAAGTGCTATGTATAATCTTACAACTAGTGTAGCCATGTTCTCATCTCATCAAAGCCATAAATTCTTCCTTTTTGTTTGGTCATAGAACAAAAAAAGGAAATATCAAATACAACATGATCATGAGTTGGTACATGCATTACATCATAACAATATACAAAATCCAACTCATGGTGATGGACAAGATCACCAAAATCATACCAAGATTGGAATGTTCATCTATAAGCTTTATCCACCCATCTTTGAATGGAGCTACAATATGACAATAATGATTCATCCTTGATCCAAACAAGGTCTTCCTGATGCAACTCTTTCACCTCATAAGGTTGACTTACATGCTCCAATAGATGGCCTCCTTGGACTTCATGTATAATATCCCTCCTCAATGCTTGAGATGGCTTCATAATAAATCTGCAAAATGCATCATGGCTTCCCAACAAAGGTGTAGATGAAAAATGGGGTGTAAACTCAAATCTTGAAAAAAACAATTATCCTAACTTAGGGCTTGTCACCCCTCCATATTTGGGTGGAAATTTTCAAAACAAGCCATGAATTGAAAACACTTCTCCTCAATATAGATTTTTGACTCAAGAACATACTCCCTAGCTGAATTTTCAATTAATATACGAGAAAAGACATGGTTGAAAATTTATAGTACAAAACAATCACTGCCTTATGTAAATTACAACCCCAAAAAAATGATTTAATGCTGATTTTATGCATGCATAATCACTAAAATTCGAACATAAAGGTGGGTAAAAATTTCTGAATTTTTTCCCTCATAAAACAATGCTGAATTTTTCCGCCAAATTCTGAAAACAACATGCATCATACCCTATAGAACATGGATGGAAATTACCATGAGAAGGTTGTAACAAATCTACCCTAGGTGGCTAGGAATTGAATATACAATGCATGAGGGAAAACATGGATGAATGTTTTTTGAACTTGGCCCCTATTCATCACACGGTCATCACCAACACAAGGCTGACAAATTTCTACACATACATTCCCCAAAGTATGCTCCACATGTTTCCCTAAATATGCATTGTTAGTCACAACATATGGCTAAAAAAGACACTTCAGATTTCCTGCAAAAAATTCCAACCCAAGAGACCCCAAACCCAAACCTTTGACCTTAGAATTATCATCATCTATGTCATAGATATGATCCCATCAAAATGAAAACAACTTTTACCCCATCTACGCCTTTCAACATGGAAAATGACATTAACGACAATATATGCAACAAACCCTCTAAGCGGCATGTGTGGCTCCAAAGTGTAACAACCATCCATAGATTAAGGCAAGTGAAGTTGATATCATAATAGGAGGTTGACTTAGCATAGAATAGACACCATAAAGAAAAGGCTAAGTCAACAAGGACCCTAATATCCTCCATTCAAAATGTCTCAACATTTGTGCAAAAATGTCCATCATAAAGTACAAAATCATCATCGAAGCATAATAATGAAGGAAAACACTCTATAAATGGAGTATAGTAGTGCAACAAGGAGTGGGTTGGCCCCTCCAACTATAGCAAACCAGAAATATTATGAAATAATGGAACACTCCATGAGAGAGAGTGTCTATCCCATCAAGTATCACCATAGGGTCATAATAGACACATAAAACCCTAGGACATCCTCATCAAAAGGTGTCATGTTCACAATCCTTGTCCATAGGTGGAAAACCACCTAAATCATGTGTTGATACCATATCCACTTAAGAGATATCATCATGTAAGACTTGTGTCAAATATCATGTATTGTTTTAGGCAAATTCATGGTTCCCAATGCATGTCACAATGCCCTAGGTGGGACAAAATTCCCTATGCAATGCTGCAATGCCTAAGGAAAGGAACACAATGTGTTAGGAGACACCTGTCATGATCCCCAAGGCATAGTTAGGATTCCCAAGGCAAACAACTTTCTCAAAATTTACAAAGTGTATGTGTCATGAAGCTAACCATGTGAAGAGTGAAACACTTCTGAATGATAAATGCCAAAACCATGCCAATATAAACTCTGTAAACCTAGGTCACTCCATCAAAACATCAAATAGTGTGCATGAAATCCACATGGCAAGAGGGTGGGCGCTCCATGGAATTCATTGTCTATCTTATCAAGAATTATCATAAGAATACAATAGACATCTCAAATACAAGGGCTCTCCTCTTAAGAGTCATATTGTTATACTTGTATTTTCCACCATAGGTTTTGCAAGCACGGTATTAGATGTCACAAGGCTATAATTACATAATTGAGTAAAATTCTCATAATTATTTCCTTCATAATTATTTCACAAGGAAATAATTATTTTGTCACAATTTCATTTATGAAATAATTATTTCATAATTGAGAAAAATCTCAAAATTGAAAAAAAAAACATTCATAGTGAGTTGGAAAAAGCTCATAATTGAGAATGCCACTGGAGAAAAAATCTCATAATAGAGAAAAAGTTCATGTTAGTTTGACAAAAGCTCATAATTGAGCATGACTTGTAATTTCTTAGTTCACATGCCAACAAGCCTATCTTTGACTTGTAATTTCTTAATTCACATGTCATGAAGCCCATCTCCATTCTCTTCTAAATTCCAAGAAGAAGAGGCCAAATCAAGGAGATAAGGGTGTTGATATTATGGTAGCTTCTGGAGGTATGAACCTCTATTGCGACCTTTGACAAGATTAGAATGTTTCGGAAGAAAGAAAATAAATGAACGTAACCCTAGATGAGATGTCGGTTGAAGAGAGATAATTAATATGAATTAATTAATACCCAGAATGAGAAGTCGGCCTAGGCAAGTCTGCCAATAATACTATAAATACAGGGCACCAGTCTCTCATTTGACACACTTATCAGAATCACAGAGAGCCATTTTTGCGCACTGCAGTCTAGCAGTTTTGTGCGCAAGTCCTGGGGAAGGTGCTGCGCCGATTTTGGGTTGGACTCTCTGATTAGCTTTGGTTACTTCTTGCTTGGTGCACTAGCCTTGCTTGGATATTGGATTGCTACTAGGATTCTTCTCTTTGTCAAGGTCAAGGTGCTTGGAGGGTGGCTTTGGCCTATGGTTGGGTGACAATAGTGATATTGTTAATGGTAAAATGAGCACATTCATTCATATTCTAACAGGTTATGGGCCCACACCTCCTTCATTCAGTCTAATTGCTGGAAGGAAGCATAGCCATTAGGATACTGAGCTCGTTGAGGAACTGTCGCTAGGGTTACTAGAAGGAGAAGCTTCCAAGACACTGCCGCTAGGGTTACTAGCAGGAGCCATTGCAGAAACACTAAAATCCCAGATCTGGCACCTTGTGATGGAGAATATCGCTCAAGGAGAAGATATTCAAATGCGCCCTAGTTCAGCGCACCTTTTGGCTCTCTCAGAAGACAGAAACGCTAGAGTTGAAGTTTTGGATCAAGGCATGACCAACTACTCGTCAACCAAATACATGAGTGAAAAGATTAGTATTCTACACTACTCAACACTCACTGGAACGATTGAAGATGACATGTGGATAAAGTGGAGCTTCTAGGCACATGACAGGATATCAATCCAGACTCTCAAATCTAAATGAGAAGAAGACATCGTACAAGGTATATCTTGGAGACAAAATCACTTACCCAATCGAAGGTTTTGGACAAGCCTCCATCAAGTTGAAAATAGGTTGTTCATTTAAGCAATGTTTTATATGTACCTGGTTTAGAAAAGAATATTGTATCCATATCTTGTCTAGAAGACAAAGGAAACATAATAGCTTTCGTAGATGGAAAAGTGTTATCTTGGCATAAAGACTCTAGTATAGAGAATGCTAGGGTTATTGGAAGTCGTGAAGGAAATATATATAGACTACTAGAACAAAATGAAGAATCCCTCATACATGACGAAGTCAATCCTAATGAACTCTGGCATAGAAGGTACGCTCATTTTAATTATCAAGCATTACCTTTTCTCAAAAGGATGGTTGAAGGAATACCAGAATTGTAGTCTACACATGAAGGAATTTTCAAAGGATGTGCTCTTGGGAAGAATATCAAGAAACCATTCCCAAGAAGCAACAACAGATCTAAGGAGATTCTAGATCTAATACACTCAGATGTTTGCGGTCCGATGCCAGTCAAATCTCTAGGAGGATCTCTTTACTATGTAATTTTCATAGATTATTCAAGAAAGACTTGGTTATATCTACTGAAGACAAAAGACAAATTATTCAACAAGTTTCAAGAATTCAAAGCAGAGATAGAGAACCTCACAAACAAGAAGATCAAAACATTAAGAACAGTAATGGAGGAGAATACACCTCGAAGGAATTCATTGCATTCTGCAAATCGAAAGGGATTAGGAGGGAGTTGATTTTTCCTCATAATCCTCAACAAAATGGTGTAGTAGAAAGAAAGAACAGATCTATCGAAGAAACAGTAAAAAAACTAGTAAATGATCAAGATTTATCCATGTTCTTATGGGGAGATGTAGCCATGAAAAAAACATATGTGCAAAACAGAAGTCCTCATCGCATATTGAAGGACATGACTCCAAAAGAAGCCTTCTCAGGTAAGAAACCTAATGTGGAAAACCTAAGAATATTTGGATGTCCTGTTTACTCTCACATTCCCAAGGAAAAAAGGAATAAACTAGAACCCTCGGGAAAGAAGGGGATATTCGTGAGATATAGCGATTCATCCAAGGCTTATAGAATCTATATTCCGGAACAACATAAGATCGAAGTCAACAGAGACGTGACATTCAATGAAAAGATGGATTTCAAGAAATCCATAGAAGAAACTATAGAAGAAGAAGAGAATGAAGAACTTATTGAAGAAAGCACAGAAAACCAAAATGACGAAAAAGAACAACCTGATCATATTATGCAACCATGTGAGACCATTGATTTAGTCACCATACCTAAGACCAAGAAATGACTAGCTTGGCTTGAAGCTACCTTACAAGACGCACAAAGAATCAAGGTTCCAGAAGGAACATTCAGAAAAAGTAAGAAGCATAAAAGATTCTCAAATTATGCAGCATATATGATGAAGATTTTAGATGAATAACCTACCACATTTGAAGAAACATTTCAAAAGGAACAACGGAAAGAAGCTATGACGAAAGAACACCAATCCATCATGAAAAATGATGTATGGGAAATTGTGCCTAGACCCAAGGAAAAATCAGTGGTAACTTCAAAATGGGTATATAAGATCAAACATGCAGTAGATAGAAGCGTGGATAAATATAAAGCAAGGTTCGTAGCTAGAGGGTTCTACCAAAAGGAGAGATAATTCTATGACGAAACATTTGCTCGGGTTGCTAGATATACTTCCATTAGAGCTATCATATCTCTTGCCACCTCCATGGGATGGAGCTACATCAGATCGATGTAAAGATAACTTTCATCAATGGAGCAATCGAGGAAGAAGTATATATTGAACAACCTCAAGGGTTTGAAGTAAATTCCAGAGACACTCACATTTGTAGATTAAAGAAATCTTTATATGGACTCAAGCAAGCTCCAAGGGCTTGGTACGCCAGAATGGACAACTATCTAACGATACTTGGTTTCACCAAAATTCATGCAGATCCAAACCTTTACTACAAAGTCGTGGACAATGCACCTGTAATTCTACTACTATATGTTGACGATCTATTCATAACAGGTGAAGAGTCTCTAATCATCCAGTGCAAAAAGGAACTAGCTTTTGAATTTGATATGAAAGATCTAGGTCTCATGCATTATTACGTAGGACTAGAAGTATGGCAGAAGCGTGGTGAAGTATTCCTTGGAAAAGGAAAGTACACGATACAGATTCTTCAGAAGTTTCGAATGATGGACTTCAAATCCATGGACACTCCTATGACTACAAATATAAGAAAAGTAAAAGATCCAGATTCCAATCCAGTAGATCCATCACTATATCGACAATTAATTGGGTCATTGATGTATTTGGTAAATACTTGACCAGACATTTGCTTTGCCGTGAATACACTAAGCCAATTGTAGGTGGAACCTAGACATGAGCATTGGATAGTTGCAAAGCATGTCCTAAGATATATTTGTGGGACAATAAACTATGGCTTAATATATACCACATCCAGTGATATTCAACTTCTTGGATTTACAGATTCAGATTGGGCAGGAAGTGCAAAAGACAGAAAGAGTACTTCAGGAATGTGCTTCAGCTTGGGCTCCGCTATGATATCTTGGGGCAGCAGAAAACATAAGTCTGTCGCACTCAGCACAACAAAAGAAGAATATATCACAACATGTGAAGCATGCACAAAAGCAATATGGTTGAGGAAGCTAACCTCCGATTTATTTGATCAGATTCTAGATTCGACCATAATACATTGTGATAATCAGAGTTGTATAAGACTATCAGAACACCCAGTGTTTCATGAAAGGTCGAAACATATTGAGATCAAATACTACTTTATTCGAGATAAGGTCTAGTAAGGAGAAGTAAAGCTTCAGTATATCCCCACAGATGAGCAGACAATAGATATCCTGAGAAAGCCTCTGTCCAGAATAAAGTTTGCATATTTCCGAGATAAGATGGGGATCGTGGAAATAATTCCCTTAGTTGCAAGGGAAGAAATGACTCTCTAGGTTGGGAGGGAGCACTGACATATTATTAAATTGAGGACATTCATTTTCAAGATTGAAAAATAGTCCAGATTGGGTAGGTTCTTTCCTGTTTGGAAAGTGGATTAAGAGTTCTGACAGACAAACATTTTCCAGTTCGGAAAATGGTCCAGATTGCTGATGTACCATAGACAATGACTTCCCATTGTGGTTAACATGGGAAGTGGTCTAGGGCAGTCTCTCTTCTTGAGGGTTACTCAAGAAGACTGGCCCGCCTCACCGGACAATGATTTCTCATTGTGGTTAACATGAGGAATGGTCCATTTTGGAGGTTGGTGCAGGACAATCATTTTCTCTTGTGGTTAACATGGGAAATGGTCCGGACAGTCATTCCTTAGGGCAGATTCATTCTCTCCAGGTTGCACTTTGTTTAGTGCTGGAGGAATGGCCCAGGGTGGGAATGGTCCAGGTTCAACAATCAGGGACAAACATTCTTTAGGGAAGATTCATTCTCTCCAGGTTACACTTTGTTTAGTTTCGGATAAATGGCCCAGGGTGAGGAATGGTCCAAGCTCAGAAATCAGAACAATAATTCTTCCTTGCTTGAGAAGAATATTCCAGATAGCCCATCATTGATGTTCTACTATGAGAGCAGATACTCTTTCAGATCTCACAGATGTGAGTGAAATAATGACCCAGATGATTTAGTTTATTATATAACAATATTTTCTGTGCGGGTTGATATTAGATGATTGTTATGGAGACTGCCTATCTCCAGACAATAGAGATATGCTACTGTGGTGGATATGTTCCACTGTTTGTGACTATGTGTCACGGTTTGAGTAGTTGTGTACTACCATGGATAAACACAGTTGTGTTTGTTGAAATAATGTAACTGCAAAGAGCATTCTTATTATTTTATTATTGGATTAAATCCCCATTGTGGATTAATCATGTCATTATTATTATTTTTATTATTAGGTTAATCCCCATTGAGGATTAACTAAGTCGGTAATTGTATAAGGACCAAATCCCCTTTTGCGGATTGGTCATCGGACAATTATAATGTAAAGAA
>JASDQU010102777.1:346796-365469 GCA_032191745.1 Picea mariana
AAAAATGATGACATCGGTGACAAAGATGACGGCTCTGTGGTTATGGCTAGAGATGAAGATGACCGCTCTGTTACTATGGCTAGAGATGAAGATGACCGTTCTGTGGTTATGGCTAGAGATGAAGATGACAGCTTTGTGGCTATGGTTAGAGATGAAGATGACTGCTCTGTGGCTATGGCTAAAGATAAAGATGTGGCTATAGCTATAGATGAAAATGAAAATGAAAGCTCTGTGGCTATGGCTATAGATGAAAATGACAGCTTTTATTTTTTGTAAGTACTTTTTTTTATAAACCATGAGTAGTTAATATTGTATGTTTTTATCCCAATATTGTTAAAATGAACCATATTCGAGAATCTCCAAATTAGAGAAAATTACAATTTTTAAAAATGCATTACACAAGGTTTATGACATGAATCCCACTTAAAACTCTAGCCATACATCTTTACTTATATTAAAACAATTTTTTTAATATCGATTCCACTTATCATCAAAACAATTAAAAAAAAAAAAAAACTATTATTTATATTTTTTAAAATATTATTATTTATTTATTTATATGTAGGTATTACATAAAAGATATTTAAACGTTTAAAAAATTAAAATTATTATTTATATTTTTTAAAATATTATTTTTTATTTATTTATAGGTAGGTATTACATAAAAGATATTGAATAGGTTTTATAAGTAACTTTAGTTGTTCAATGTTAAATAATATTTTGTTGTTAAAAAATTAAAATTATTATTTATATTTTTTAAAATATTATTTTTTATTTATTTATAGGTAGGTATTACATAAAAGATATTGAATAGGTTTTATAAGTAACTTTAGTTGTTCAATGTTAAATAATATTTTGTTGAATTAATAAAAAAAAAACTTAAATATAACAAGAGAAATTAACAACAAAGTTGTTTATATATGTCTTTTAAAATAATAGTTGTATGTAATTTAAATCTAATAGTTAAAACAATTATAATAGTTGTATGTAATCCAAAACTACTAGTTAAAGCAATTATAAAACACTTAAAACTTATAATATTTTATCATTTTTAAAAAAAATTTAATTAGTATTTATCTATATATAAATGTGTTATTTTTAAAGTAGCATTTAAATGTGTACTTTTGAGTAGTCTTGTTTGTTTCGATTGAAAATATATATTACCCATCATACATAAATGCAATATATTGTTGGATTTGAGATCAACCTTATATAAGTTTTTTCATTTCAAATATTTAAAATCAATTTTTTTAATAAAATTATAATTTTAAAATGTAAGTTATATGAATGTTGTAATTAATTTCAAAATTGCCTAATCTATCTATGCAAACTAAATAAATCACTGGTTCAACACTTATGAATCTTGTTAGGATGTGATGTTAATTAGTAAGAGATCTTTTTAATATATAATAAAATTTCATGGAACTTGGTAAAAATATTTAAAATACATAAGTAGTAGAACTTGGTAAAAATATAAAAAATGACTTGATACCATCTACAACAAGATGAAGGATTTGGTCCCTCTCGTACAATTATTTTTACTTATTTGTGTGATTTGAATATTCATGAATAACTAGGTTTTCAAAAAAAAATTAATGGTTTTAATGTTAACTTAGTGATTTGTAAATCTCAATGTCTAAAGAAATTTAGAAACCACTAGTTATTTTGTAAAAACAAACAATTAAAGGTTAAACTGATAAGAATGATGGAAATGGAGTAAAAATTGATTTTGTTAAAAAAAATGCATATAAGAGGAATATATTGCATAACAAAAGAGATGAGTGAGAATTTTGTTTTTCAATATATATTTTTGAGAGAACTAAATTTATTTATACAATTGAAATCAATGAAAAATGAAGTTTTTTTTTCAAATGTAAATGTTTGAGAGAGTAAAATTTATCTATACAATTAAAATTTGCAATTTTTAAAAATAGATAATAAAAATTACCACATTAAATCATAAGGTTAAAATAAAAAATACTATCAAATAAATGAAATACTAAAACATAAATTAATGAAACATAAATTGATTAAAAAAATGATATATTTTACATTAAAAAGAATTAAAATAATGATAACTCTCACATCAAGAATACTCACATTAAATGACAAATTAAAATAATACCTAAGTGATATTTCTAGAGATTTTTGAATTTTGAATTTTTTCATTAAATATTCAATAACAATACATATTAAAACCACATTAAAAAAAAAAATAGTGACATCCCTTTTTTTAATCAATAGAAAAATAAAAATTTCAATTTTCATAAAATAAAAAATATTTTTTATTTTAAAAAAACAAAATTAATAAAAGAAAATTTAAAAACTTTAAAAAATCCTATGTCATGACAAACAACTAAAAAGGAATTTTTTTTGTTTTTTTACTCTAATCAATTAGAATATACATTGCATAGCCAAGTATAATAATAAAATTCAACTATGATTGACCAAAAAGTGACGCTTTAATTAATTTAACACTTGGTAAATTATTATGACAATCCGCTTTTAATGTGAATATCTAGTAGCAATAGACCAAACAAATATAATAATGGAAAATAATTCATTATAAAAGGTCAAAATGGATGGGTATCATATCAAGATTGAGCCACACCAACCTATAATATGGTTGGTATTTTTTGTCCTCATAGGTTTTTTAGTCACACCAACCCTTAATATGGCTGGACTTTTTTTGTCTTTGTGAGTTTTTGAGCCACACCAACCCTTAACATGGCTGGATTTTTTGTCCCTGCAGGTTTCGAACAGGTGACTTAACATCATAGAGTGCTTTAACAACACACTTTGTGTCACCGATTGTCCTACACCTCGGGGAGATAAATGATGTCCCTATTAATTAACATATAAACAATTGTTTACTCCATCTTTATTTTAATTATTATTATTATTATTAACCTTGAATATAATTAATAAATTTTAAATGTTTATAGTAATTAAAAAAAATAAATTTTATTAATTTTAAATTATAAGTTTTGAGAGAACATGAATATATCTATTTGAACGGGAATAACACTTATTTGCAGTTTGAAGGAGATATTTTATTTTTAACATTGTATGTTTTTTACCTTTTTTTACACCAAAATAATCTATGTTGTTTCTCTAGGTGGAAATTATTTTTGGCTTCTTGAACGGGTTAGCAATTCTACACATGTGAAAATTAAAGAGATTTAAATATATTTTATTTATTTTTTTGTTTTTATTTTTTTGAAGTTTCATAAGTAAAAGTTGATTTGAGAGATAATAATTAATATCATTATTATCAATTAAAAAAATTATTTTCCATTTTTAAAGTAAATCCAAAATAATAATTGTTACATTTTTTCTCTTTTTTTCAATATGAGCACTCCACCAGCTATTCCAAAAACTCAGACTAACAGGGGGAGGCCCCCCAAAATCACCCTAGTAGAAAAAAAATAGAGAAGAGAGAGATGCCAAAAGCCAAATAGAGCTAGAATCATTAAGAAAAAAGGAGTGAAGAAAGAGACATAAAACTCCAAATAGAGCTACAGGGAATGATTGATAAAAAAATTAGACTCTTCAAAGATACCATTCAAACTCAAATAGAGGATAGATTCTTAGGGTTCAAGAGTGAATTGCAGACAATGAAGGATAGGATTCAAGAAATAGAAAAAATATAAACAATCAACCCAAGAAGGAGAGGTTGAAGAAAATCACAACTTGAGTGATAGGATTAAAGAGCTAGAAGAAAAATTGACCAACAATTTGACCCTCAATAATATCGAAAAAAAATTGGATATCAAACCCATTAAAGAGGAAATGAATAAGCTAATCGAACTGAACCATGAGCGTAACAAAAGAGTCTTGAACCTCATAATTTTTGGTATAAAAGAACAAGAAGCGGAGGATATGCTGGCAATAGTAAAAGAAGAATTAAATAATAAATCACAAATTGATACAACTTACCTCATAGAAGCAAAGAGGCTAGGAAAAATAAAAAATAATTGATCACAAAGATAGGTTGATCTGTAGACCAGAAGGATAATAATAAATAGGAATTTGGGACACTCGGGATCCTTTTTTGGAACTGTCGTGACTTTCCATGGTGTAAAGGTCCTATAATAAGTTGGATCCTGAGTCATATTGATATTATTTGTCTAGTTGAAACTTGATAGCATGAGGAGTCTAAGGTCCCTAACATAGAAAGATTTGTCTTGTGGTTGGCATGGAACAAAAAATCCCACCGTAGAGGGATAGGAGGTGTAGCTTGTTATATTAGAAAGAGCATTTCTCCTCACATTCAACTTCATAAGATTGACCCTCTCAATCAATACATTTGGATAGAAATTTCAGACACCAATTCTAAGAAGATGTATATAGCAATTTTCTATTTTGCACCTATTAATTCTACTTTTTATAAGAAAAACAATCTAGATAACAATTGCCCCTATAATAATTTAGAACAAGATATTTATAATTTGAAAAATGAAGGTAATATCCTCCTGCTAGGAGACTTTAATGCTAGGACTTCAACTAAACAAGCTACTCTTTTAAGTATTGATTCCAACCATAATCTTTTATGGCTAGATGAGGACCTTGTTTTATCTAATATCTACAAAAGAAGATCTGAAGACCTAATTGAGAATTTGTTTGGTACCGAGTTGGTCAAGCTTTGTAGCTCTCAAGACCTAATAATTTGCAATGGAGTAATAAAGTTGCCAAACTCCAACTAGATGAATTGTATTCATGAACTAGGTTGTAGTGTTGTAGATTATGTGATATCTGATATCCCCGTTTCCAACCAAATAGCAAATTTTGACCTTTTAAATGACCATGAGCCCGACTCTGATCATAAACCTTTAACCCTAACTCTAAACTTTTCCATGCATGGGAGCACCATTGAAGAAAATTATAATAATCAGAGGAATTTGTTGTTTGACAAAAGTAAAGTTGACATTTTCTTAAAGGATTTAAATAGTAAATTAAACATCCTAACTTATAAGGACAACATTGAAGAACTCTATCATAATTTTACAACTACCCTTTTCACTTCTATTAACAAGTTCTCTTTTGAGGTGTCCTATAAAAATAATAATAGAATGACCAACCCTTGGTATGATAAAGAATGTAAAATTGCTAGGAAATCCATTAGGGATTCTTCTAATGAGTCCTTAAAACTTGATAAGATCAATACATTCAAAGCCCTAATTAAAAGGAAAAAAAAATATTATATTAATAAAAGGTAAGAGCAACTTTCACAACTATATAAGTTGGATCCTAAGAAGCTCTTGAGCCGAATTCTAAACCACAATACTAAAGAAAATAATAGGATTCCCTTAAGGGACTGAAATTCCTACCTTAAAAGTCTTTACAAGTTCCCTAATGCCATGGACACCATTCTTATTGTCCCTACAAAGAAAGACATTTTTTCTTTAGATGACATAGAGTTTGGGATTAAGTGGCTTGCAAATGGGAAAGCTAAGGACATTGAAGGCTACCAAGCTGAAATTTTTAAAATTGGAGGGCCTATATGTATCCCTCACATACACAAGATCTTCAATTTAAAAGTCAAACAAGGCTTCCCTAAACCCTGGACACAAAGCCTCATTGTTCCTATTTTTAAAACTAGGGATAGAAACATTCCCTCTAATTATAGGACCATTATTATTAGCCCAATTTTAGCCAAGATTTATGGAATTATTTTGGAAAAGAAGATTAGCCTTTGGCTAGAAAGTCATGGTAAAAGAGATAAAGGCCAGGCTGAGTTTAGGAGATATCATTCAACTGTGGACCATATTGTTACTCATTGTAGAGGAGTACTGCAATACAAAAACCAATCTTTTTTGTTGTTTTTTTGACTTTAGAAAAGCTTTTGACATGGTTCTTAGTAAAAACCTTTGGAGTAGGTTGGAAGAGATAAAAGTGCCTCTCTAGTTGAGGGTTGTTGCAATAAGGATGTATGATAACGTTATTGCTAAGTTTAAAAACACTAAGGGCTGGTCAAAAGAGATTAACTGCAATATTATAGTCAAACAAGGTTGTCCCTCGTCCCCTACCCTTTTTGGCATATACATTGACAAGTTAGAAGATTGCTTGGAAAAAATAGGTTGTGTTGGCCCTTCTCTCACTGGTATAGTCATCAATATTCTTCTTTATGCCGATGATATCGTTCTTATGGAAAGGAGTCCCCATGATCTTGAAAACCAACTAAGAATCCTCAAGGATTTTTGCTCCAATATGAGTATGACTTTTAACACTGATAGGACTAAGGCCAAGATTATTAAATCCAATAATATCACTTATGATACCTTCGTATATGACAACAAAAACTTGGAGGAAGTGAATTCATACAAATATCTTGGAATTGATATTCACCAGAAGATCAATTGGAATTATAGCATTTAGAAAAGGATTATTGGGGGATGGAAAGCTTATTATGGGCTAGAAAACAATTGTAAATCAACTGATCTTTAGAGTTGGGATAAGAAGAAACTCCTCTTTGATACTCTTGTTACATATGTTATTATTTATGGATGTGAAGTATGGGGTTGTAGTATCTCTCGTGAATCTTGGAGAAAGATAGAGAAAATACAAAATAATTTTATAACCTATAATTTCAAAATTAAAGGAAATACGCTCTATCCCATCCTCCTCTTAGAAACAAGCCTCCCCCCCATTGAAGGCATGGCTATGACTAGATACCTAATGTATAAGAACAAGTTAAACAACATGGAATACAAGAGGCTTCCCAAAATTGCTTCAAAATCAAGTCATAATCACCATCGACTCAAGTGAGGATGGCATAAAGATGCCCAGTCTTGGATAAACTATTGGGGAATCATGGAAGACACCATTTTGCAGAATAAAGATACTATTAAAAAATTGTCAAATCAAAATTTAAGGAGAAAAAGTGGTGTGATAAAGAGTTAGAGGAAAAAAGAAAATTAAGGTATTATAAGGATGTAATAACCTCTAATCTAGAAGATCAAAATTATCTATCTATTTTGCCAAGTGTAAAGAAAAAAAAACATTGCTAAGATAAGAGCAAATTCTCACAAGCTCCATATTGAAATTAGGCATTGGTCAATTCCTAAAACGCCATGGGATGAAAGAGTGTGTCATCTTTGTGACACTAAGAAGGTTGAATATGAAAAACACTTTCTTTTAGATTGTCCAGCCTATACCCATATTAGATCTCATTTTCAAAATATTTTTCACACTACCAACCTTCCTAACCTCTTAACTCAACAAAAGTATGGTGATCTTGGAAAGCTTATCTTAATGCTTTTCGAGCACATAAACAAAATTCTAAAGAATTACAAGTAATCACTTACCCTCTTAAGGTCTGATAGACCAATTCGGTCTAAGTGGACATTAATCATCATCATCATCATCAATTTGATGGAGTAGACATTCCATATATTATTATCGATAAATAAAGTTAATATAATAATAAAAAAGAGTGATAGGTTTCCATTTATAGGGTAAGGAATCAAAGAATAACCAATGTGAAATATGAATGATAAACCATAAAGCTATTATGAAAATTGATTCAAATACTAATTAAAATAATAAAGAAATCGTGAAAAATAATTAAAAATTATTGATTGACAATTAAAATAATAAAGGAACTATTGGGAAATAATTAAAAACTATTGTTTGCTAATATAAGAATAGAGATATAAAGAAAGAGTTAAAGGAAAAATTACAATTAATTAAAAAAAGTTAAAACTCCAAATGAAAAAAAAGGTGGGGGGTAAAAATCAATAAAAGGGGGAGAAACATTAGTTGTGGAGGATATAAGCAAAATAAACATAAAACCAAGAAAAAAAAAAGATCGATGACTAAGACGATGAGTAGTAGGGTTCCAAGATTGGCTAAGTTTGTATCCATATTCCTCATTAAAATTATTGAGATGTTTTTCAATTTCTAATGTTTCCTGAATGATACGGGATGAGTGATAGGGGGTTGGAGCAATAATTTTGGTTTGGTTAAAGAAGATAAGATGCTTAAAATTATAGGAGTGTTTGACGATAGATAACTTATAGATGCAATTGTGGAATGTGTCAGTTATATGCTCTTTGAGACAAACTTTGAAGGATCTGTCAGTTTGGCCTATGTATAATTTTCCACAGAAGTAGGGGATTTGGTAGACTCCTTGGCTAAGCATGGGGTCAGAATTATCCTTAGTTGTTTCAAAGAATTGTTTAAGGGTTTTATATGGTTTAAAGAGATTTTTTAAATTATTTTTGGCCAATATCTTTGAAATATGATCAGTACTACCTTGGATGTAGGGAGGATAAATGAGCGATAGGGGTGGGGAAGAGAAAGGATAGTTTTTAGAATTAGAATGGCGGGTTGAAAAAAAGGCCTTGTTGATTTTCAGGATTGAATAACCAATAGCAACAAGGGCCTTTGTAAGGTGGGATTTTTGTTTCTCAAGAAAATGAGGAACCAAGATTTGAATGGCTTGAGTGACTAGAGTTATTAAAATGAATTTATTTTGGGTAGGGTGATGGTGAGAATGTGAATGAAGGTACTAGTCGGTGTGAGTCTTTTTTCAATAAACTTGGTGGGTAAGGGTATCATCGGGAAGATGGGTAATGAGAACATCCAAAAATGGAAGAGAGTTTCAATTTGGATTTTCATAGTAAATTGGATATGGGGGGGAAGTGTTGTTAAGATGGTCAAAGAGGGATGGCCATGAGGCCAAACGATGAAGGTTTTGTCAACAAATCCAAACTCACATTTGTGCTTAAGATGAAAGCTATTTAAGGCTAAAGCTTCAAAATGTTCCATAAAAATATTGGTGACCACTAGGGATAAGGAGAACCCCATGGACGTATCTTATGTTTTTTCATAGAATATCTGTCACATTGCTGAAGAGCTTGGATGAATTGTGGATGTCCAATATCCTCAACAATGCGCAAAAATGATGCTTTTCGACTTGGCAGTGAAGCCACACCAGTCTACTCGGCTCGGACTATGCCTTCACTTCATTTAATTTATTACTTAAGTTATGTTTACATATTATACTTTGAACAAAGACTCATCTTCAATGATTTACCCAATGCCTTTCCTTCGTTTCCTCAGCCAGAAGTCTGAACAAAAATCTTCTCCTTCATGCTTCATCTACATGGAACCTATGACTCTCTTCTTAGCTCACCTGTCCCCCTCTTCGATTCATAACTTGTCTTTTATTCCAACTTCCCTGCCTCCCAAATGACCTTCTCCATCATGCCTTATAGGCACCCAACCAGAGAGCTGGCGCACACCCTTTTCCATCTAGTCGATGTGTTGTTTGGCAGCTTGTCCACTTTTGTCTTGAGCCAAATCTTACCTAAGGGCCGTGCATCCATTGGGTGAGTCAAATGACTCACACAAGCGCACACACTTTCTCTTAGTCGACTAATCATTTTCATTTTGGCACCCAAGTCGTGCCTTGACTTATCATTCACCCTATTTACTTGGCTAACATCTATTTCACGTCTCCTTAGTCACTCCCCTTGGTGCACTGGGTGCCTAAGTTATCCAAGCTCACCCAATATAATTTTCCTTCATCTATTGGTTGCACTGGGCACCCTCTTCACCCATCTGATCTATGGTTTCATTTTGGTTAAGTGCATGATGGGGTGTACGCTTATCCTTCTTTCTCAAGGTCTTACATCCTCCCTAACCCCATTGCATTGTCAGCCTTGACAATCTAGGTGTTGGTGCTCCTCTACACTTCTCCTCGAACTTGTGGATCTTGTGCTTCCACCTCCATAGTGTCTATCATATTTCCCAACAACCATATTCTTTGAACTTACCCTTCCAATGGATGGAATACTCATGCTAATGATGCTTGCCAATCCTGAAATTTTGAAAGACAAAATTTCTTCAACCTCCAACTCTAGTCGTTCGACAATCATTGTTGGACCACGGGTGGGATGAGTTCTTTCTGGGTCCTTTGCATCCATTCAACATGGTTTTAGTTGATTGATGTGAAAAATAGGGTGATGGGTTCTCATGTGAGGTGGGAGCTCCAACTTATAGGTCACTTATCCAATATTCTCAAGTATCTTGAACAAAACTTCATATCCCCGCACCTTGATGGAGCGATCATGATTGATGGCATGAATTGGTTCCTTCCTAGCTTAACGAAGACCTGATCTCTTGTGTTGAGCTGCACATGACGTCTCTCTTGATATTCCCAATGTTTCATCCTCTCTTTCACATCTGTCAAATGCAGATGAGCTAACTCCAACTGATCCTCCCAACTTGTCATGAATCCAAATGCTATTGGGTTCATCTTGTAATAGCCTTGCATCACCATGTGTGGGGTGATGGTTTTATTACCATTCATCAACTCAAACTATTGTAGCCCATCATAGATCGTTTATGCAAGTTATAACTGAATTGTGCCACCTCCAATAGATTTGGTCAGTTATCTTTATCTACCCTGTAACATCCTTGACCACCCAGGATGAGACCTGCCACACAAACTTTCCCAACTTGCACCTCTGATGCCTCAAGTAATGTCTCACATCACTCTGTAACATTCCCACCTTGTTGCTGACCCACACTAAATCATAAATCTAGTGCACATATTCTACTGTATAACAATGGTTTGCGCAGTAATACTTTAAGTAATGTACAGGACCCTAAGCTGAGTCACACTGCACAGAGATTCCTCTTCTAGCACAACATATAACATCAGAGGTAACATGTTACAACTGTGTGCACAAACATGTTGAGCACTCAGAAATTACTATGCATATAAGTGACCAAGAGCATGTGATTACCACTACATGCATAACCCTTTTGGCGTCCCATGCAGATTCTATTCTCTTAGAGCATACACCTACTTTCTGTACACATCACAAATTCAACCTCTTATTCACACATGGTATTTCCTTCACGTACTGCCATTCCAGCCTCACTTAGAGTCCCATGACTCTTAATATATATAACCACTCAACATGCATAACCAATAATAATGGTCATACATGACATGTACTTCTACATTACTGATTATCAACACCCACTTACATAATCAAGCAACATTATACAAAATGACAACAATATTTATATGCAATATCCTGCAAGAGATGTTGCATAACAAACACAAGAATATCATACAAGAAGAAAATCATAACAGACATAAGTAAACAACACGCAGTGAACCTAAAAGCATGTAAGAATATTTATCTTTTATTAAAAGTCACCAATTGCGCGCGTGACTCAGACGTTCCTCCCAGCCATAGAATTTTTTGCTCATAATCTTTCAATAACAGGCCTGATCCGAATTATTTTCGACACGAAATGAGAGTGGAGATATAATAAATAAATGCACAGAGATATCAAAGATATTCAATAATATAACAAAAATGTATTAAAGATGCAACCATAAACACATATATACAATAATACACGATTTCAATTAATCAAAGAAATGTACAGAGACTGTAAAAATACAAAGTGAAAGATTCGCTAGAATGGTGGCAACTTATCTTTGAGAAGAGATGTGACGGCTACTTGCATTCGTAAGAAGATGATTACAATGAGGCTATGAAAGAATTTTTACAATAAACAGGAATGCAATAATCCTAGACATCAAGAAACCTAACCCTAGGAGATGATGCGCCAAAAGTCACGTGGGCCTCGTTTGGGTAAGTTAGTACATCAACTTTCCTGGGTCGTAACTTTTGCATACGATTTTCGTTTTAGGTGTATGATAGCTTGTTGGAAAGGTATCGTCAAGGAGATTCATTTTGAGGCCTCAATCATGCCTTCGACTATCATTGAGAACCTCGATCTCGAAAAACCTTCATTTGGGCCACCGATATCTACTTGGATCAATCCTCCCTCCTTAGGAAGCAATGGTATCCAATGGTCTCCATTGCATTGTGTTCCCGGGGGAGAGGGAAAAACGTTTGTTGAATCTGCATATTGATGAGCTACTTGCCCTGCTAGAGATGTCGCACTGCTTAGTTTGTGGAAGTCTGTCACAAACCTGTTGAGGCTGGGTCTGTTCAACAAGTCGAGCTACATGAGAGGATGGTGTGTAAAATGAATCTTTGTGCTTTGCTGCAACCTTGTCGACCTACTTCGGTTGGATATAAGGTGCTTGGGGCGAAGCTGTAGTGGTTGCAGTGTCCTTCTGTTCCCCTTTTGAACAGATTGTGAAGAAGCTGAATTTTGCAGTATGAGATACTACCTTGCGACACTTTTTAGGTGGAACAATAGTCGGAACTACATTTGGTATTCTGTAGAGATGACCCCCCATAGAAACAATGACACTGCGGGGTCGAGACTCATAAACAACATGGTGCTTCCACAAATATGGTCAGCCCAAGAGAACATCATAGAAATCTAGTGGGAAAACATCACATAATACCTCATCCTTGAAGGGTTGGATGTCATATGACAATTGCCATTGCTGGCTGACACGAATATCTCGTTCTTGGTGAAGCCACCCGATGTTGTATGGCTGCGAGATGAGGTTCTTCTGGCTTCCACTATCAACAATAAAATGTAGTGGAGTCCCCTTCACCCAAATCTGTGAATGAAAAAGGTGATTCCCCTCTCCAGGATCTTTTGGTTCTTCTGGTTGAATTGATGTGGTCATGACAATAGCAGTGGGGTCTGTGTCAATGATCTGTCCTTTACCAGTATTTTTAGAATTAGATTCTAAATCAGGGTTCGGCTCCTTGTCTTTGATCTCGACCACCAATGACTATTTTGAGTGACATTCATCAGTGTTGTGCCAGGGGATTTTGTGGAAATAGCACCATTTTCCAGTGTCCTTCTTTGTCTTCCCATAACCCTTCTTTTCCTGTTGCTTGGACTGGTTTTTGGGAGACTATTTGTTAGGGTCATATTTCTCATATTTTGGTTGTTGTGGATTTGCATATTTGAACTCCCGTTTGTTCTGGTGCTTAAATTTCTGCTCGATTTTAACAACATATTGATAAGCAACACTGAGTGATGAGATGTCTAGAAAATCCATTTCAGTTTGGATGTATCTGTGCAGAGCCCCACGGTATTTTAGAACCAAATGTCATTCAGAGTCTTTGATACCTAGCTTGGTGTGCAAGGTATGGAAGGTATTGGTGAAATCCAGAACTTCTTGGCCCTCTCTTGCCGCAGTGTGATCCATCTCATGTACTGGTCCTCATAGTTGCTAACAAGGTAATAATGTTCCTTTACCACATCCACAAAAAAATCCCAAGTGGGCTCGACCCCATATATTCCAGACTCTTCTGTGGAACTTTACTCCCAGTAAGTTTCCCACCAATGTTTGACACGAAGAAGAGATTTAAGGAGTGCGAAGGTGATCTTTTCTCTGTTGGAAAAATTGTGAATATAGAAATACCCTTCTAGCATATTTAACCATTTTTCTAGGGCTTCTACATCTATCTGTCCTTCAAATACATGAATATCAAAATTAATCTGTACCTTGACAGACAAGGTGCTTCCAAAGTGGCCGCTTGATTAAGATGCGCCTGTTTCTATCATCAGGCATTGAAGGACGTGGGAAAAATTCTCCATCATTTCATCCCTCTGCCGCATAAGAGCTTGCTCAAGCAACAGATTGATAGGATCGTTTGCTCCGTCATTTTTCTTTTCTTCTGCCATTAAGGGTTTCTTGGGTATGTGAGAACCATTGTCGTCAAGAGAGACAAGATCAAGACCCAACTTGCTATACTCAGACCTCGTTGGGGACATGCACTGAAAAAACGATCAAGAGCAGCCTGCTCTGATACCACTGATCCAGATTATTTTCGGCACAAAATGAGAGTGGAGATATAATAAATAAATGCACAGAGATATCGCAGATATTCAATAATATAACATAAATGTATCAGAGATCCAACCATAAATATAGATATACGGTAATACATGATTTCTCTTAATCAAATAAATGTACAGAGACTATAAAAATATAGAGTGAAAGACTCGCTAGAATGGTGTCAGCTTATCTTTGAGAAGAGATGTGACGGCTACTCGCATTCACAAGAAGATGATTACAATGAGGCACTAAAGAAATTTTTACAATAAACAGGAATGCCAAAAACCCTAGACAACCAAAAGCCTAACCCTAGGAGATGAAGCACCAAAAGTCACGTGGGCCCCGTTTGGGTAAGTTAGTACATCAACTTCCCAGGGTCGTAACTTTTGCATACGATCTCCGTTTTAGGCGTATGATAGTTCATTGGAAAGGTATTGTCAAGTAGATTCGTTTCGAGGCCTCAATCATTCATTTGGAAATCATTGAGAACCTCTATCTCAAAAAACCTTCATTTGGGCCCTCAAAATGGCCCCGAAAGTTAAAAACAACTAAAAATAGTAAATTGTCAAAATTGCCAGAACACTGTTTTGACCTAGTCAGAAAAGGTGGGTGGCCACCAATATCCACCTAAATCCATCCTCCCTCCTTACGAAGCAATGGTCTCCATTGCATTGAGTTCCTGGGGAAGAGGGAAAAACATTTGCTGAATCTACATCTTGGTGAGCTTCTTGCCTTGCTGGAGACGTCGCACTACTACATGAGAGTATGGTGTGCAAAATGAATCTTTGCACTTTGTTGCAACCTCGTCGACCTATTTCTGTTGGATAGAAGGTGTTTGGGGTGAAGCTGTAGTGGTTGTAGTGTCCTTCTGTTCTCCTTTTGAATAGATTGTGAAGAAGTTGAATTCTGAAGTATGAGATACTACCTTGCGACACTTTTTAGGTGGAACAATAGTCGGAACTACCTCTGGTATTCTGTAGAGATGACACCCCAGAGAAACAATGCAACTGTGGGGTCGAGACTCATAAACAACATGGCACTTCCACATATATGGATCTCTCAAGAGAACATCACAGACATCTAGTGGGGCAACATCACATAATACCTCATCCTTGAAGGGTTGGATGTCGTATGATAATCGACATTTCTAGCTGACACGAAGATATCGTCCTTGGCAAAGTCACCCGATGTTGTATGGCTGCAAGTCTGGTGTTGTCGACAGTCTCAACTGTTTAACGACCTCTGGTGAGATGAGGTTCTTCTAGCTTCCACTATCAATAATAAAATGCAGCGGGGTACCCTTCACCCACATTTGTGAATGAAAAATGCACTCCCCCTCTTCAGGATCTATTGGTTCTTCTATTTGAATTGCCGCAGTCTCTACAATAGCAATGGGGTCTGCGTCAATGATATGTCCTTTACTAGTATTTTCAGAATCAGATTCTGAATCAAGGTTCATCTCCTTGTCTTTGTCTTTGACGTTGGCCACCAATGACTGTTTTGAGAAACATTTATTGGTGTTATGCCAGGGGATTTTGTGGAAATCAAACCATTTTCTGGTGTCCTTCTTTGTATTCTCGTGACCCTTCTTTTCCTATTGCTTGAACTGGTTTTCGGGAGACTGTTTGTTAGGGCCATCTTTCTCATACTTTGGTTGTTGTAGATTTGTAGATCTGAAATCCCATTTGTTCTGGTGCTTAAATTTCTGCTCGATTTTAACAACATATCGATAAGCAACATCGAGTGATGAGATGTCCAAAAAAATCCATTTCAGTTTGGATGTATCTGTGTAGAGCCCCGCAGTATTTCAGAACCAAATGTCGTTCGGAGTCTTTGATACCCAGCTTGATGCGCAATGTATGGAAGGTATTGGTGAACTCTGGAACTGCTTGGCCCCTCTCTTGTTGTAGTGTGGTCCATGTCATGTATTGGTCCTCATAGTTGCCAATAGGGTAAAACTGTTCCTTTACCACATCCACAAAAAAATCTCAAGTGGGCTCGACCCCGTATATTCTAGACTCCTCTGTGGAAATTTTCTCCCAGTAAGTTTCCCACCAATGTTTGAAATGAGGGAGATCTTTAAGGAGTGCGAAGGTGATCTTTTCTCTATCGAAAAAATTGTGAACACAGAAATACCGTTTTAGTAGATTTAATCATTTTTCTAAGGATTCTGCATCTATCTGTCCTTCAAATATAGGAATATCAAAATTAACTTGTACCTTGAAAGGAAAGGTGCTTCCAAAGTGGTTTCTTGATGAATATGCACTTGTTGCTATCAGCAGGCATTGAAGGACGTGGGAAAAATTCTACATCATTTCGTCCCTTTGTCGTGTGAGAGCTTGCTCAAGCAACAGACTGATATGATTGTCTACTTCGCCATTTTTCTTTTCTTCCACCATTAAGGGTTTATTGGGTGTGAGAGAACGATTGTACTCGAGAGAGACAAGTGCAAGACCCAACTTTCTATACTCAAACATTGATGGGGACATGCACTGAAAAAAACAATCAAGAACAGCCTGCTCTGATACCATTGATCTAGATTATTTTCAGCATGAAATGAGAGCAGATATATAATAAATAAATGCACATAGATATCAAATATATTCAATAATATAACATAAATGTATCATATATTCAACCATAAACACAGATATACAGTAATACATGATTTCTATTAATCAAAGAAATGTATAGAGACTGTAAAAATACAGAGTGAAAGACTCGCTAGAATGGTGGTAGCTTATCTTTGAGAAGAGATGTGACGGCTACTCTCATTCGCAAGAATATGATTACAATGAGGATTTGAAAGCATTTTTACAATAAATAGGAATTACCAAAACCTTAGACATCAAAAAACCTAACCCTAGAAGATGAAGCGCCAAAAGTCACGTGGGCCCAGTTTGGGTAAGTTAGTACATCAACTTCCCGAGGTTGTAACTTTTGCATACGAACTCCGTTTTAGGCGTATGATAGCTCGTTGGAAAGATATATTCGAGGAGATTCATTTTGAGGCCTTAATAACACTTTTACCTATAATTGAAAACATCGTTCTCAAAAAACCTTCATTTGGGCCCTCAAAATGGCCTCGGAAGTTAAAAACTGCTAAAAATAGTAAATTGTCAAAATTGTGAAAATTTTGTTTTGAGCTAGTCGAAAAAGGTGAGTGGCCATCAATATCCATATGGATAATTCCTCCCTCCTTAGGAAGCAATGGTCTGTATTGCGTTGAGTTCTCGGGGGAGAGGGAAAAGCATTTGCTAAATCTACATCTTGGTGAGTTGCTTGCCTTTTTGGAGACATCGCACTGCTAAGTTTGTGGAAGTCTATCACAAACCTGTTGAGGCTGAGGTTGTTCAACAAGTTGAGTTACATGAGAGGATGGTGTGCAGAAGGAATCTTTGTGGTTTGTTGCAACCTTGTCGACCTGCTTCTAGTTGATAAAAGGTGCTTGGGGTGAAGTTGTAGTGGTTGCAGTGTCCTTCTGTTCCCCTTTTGAACAGATTGTAAAGAAGACGAATTATGCAATATGAGATATTAACTTGCGACACTTTTTAGGTGGAATAGTAGTCGAAACTACATCTGGTATTCTGTAGAGATGACCCCCCAGAGAAACAATGAAACTGCAGGGTTGAGACTCATAAACAACATAGTGCTTCCACATATATGGTTGGCCCAGGAGAACATCACATACATCTAGTGGGGCAACATCACATATTACATCATTCTTGAAGGGCTGGATGTCATATGACAATCGAAATTGCTGGCTGACATGAAGATCTTGTCCTTGGCGAATCCACCCAATGTTGTATGGTTGCAAGTGTGGTGTTGTCGATAGTCCCAATTGTTTGACGACCTCTGTTGAGATGAGGTTCTTCTTTCTTTCGCTATCAACAATAAAATGCAGTAGGGTCCCCTTCACCCACATCTGTGAATGAAAAAGATGCTCCCCCTCTTTAGTATCTGTTGGTTCTTCTGGTTGAATTGTTGCAGTCGCGAAAATAGTAGTGGGGTCTACGTCAATGATCTATCATTTACCAGTATTTTCATAATCAGATTCTGAATCAGGGTTTGGCCCCTTGTCTTTGATCTCGACCACCAATGACTGTTTTGAGCGACATTCATCGGTGTTGTGCCAGGGGATTTTGTGGAAATCACACAATTTTCCAGTGTAATTCTTTGTCTTCCTGTGACCCTTATTTTCTTGTTGCTTGGACTGGTTTTCGGGAGATGTTTGTTAGGTCCATCTTTCTCATACTTTGGTTGTTGCAGATTTGTAGATCCGAACTCCCATTTGTTTTGGTGCTTAAATTTCTGCTCGATTTTAACAACATATCAATAAGAAGCACTGAGTGATGAGATGTCTAGAAAATCCTAGTTTGGATGTATCTGTGTAGAGCCCCACGGTATTTCAGAACCAAATGTCATTCGGAGTCTTTGATACCCATCTTGGTACGCAAGGTATGGAAGGTATTGGTGAACTCCATAACTTCTTTGCCCCTCTCTTGTAGTAGTGTGGTCCATCTCATGTATTGGTCCTCATAGTTTCCAATAAGGTAATACTGTTCCTTTATCGCATCCACAAAAAAATCCCAAGTGGGCTCGGCCCCATATATCTTGACTCCTCTATGGAACTTTTCTCCCAATAAGTTTCCCACCAATGTTTGACATGAGGGAGAGCTTTAAGGAGTGTGAAGTGTTAGAAAAACAGGACTGTGGAGCAATAAAATAAAACAAATATAGAAACAAAACACAGAAGATACACAATACAAGAGAGACACAGATTTATGTGGTTCACCCAGTGTGGGCTACGTCCACCAAAGAAATTGCCAGGTCCTTTCTTTATTATTATCCAACAAAATGAAGGGATACAACCTACAACAAAACCCACTATAACTTCCTCTTCTTTCTCTCACAGTCTCCTCTCTC
>JASDQU010102777.1:366720-398600 GCA_032191745.1 Picea mariana
CACCCCCGAACCCCCGCTGCACTCCCCCGCGTGGAAGAGTGTACATACTTCTGGGGTGTAAATACTTCATGGGGTATAAACACGGCTGAAAGTAAAAGACCTCTAAATCAGGAAGATAATCAGGCTCCACAACCAACATGAAGGTGATCTTTTCTCTATCAGAAAAATTGTGAAAAGAGAAATACCCTTCTAGCAGATTTAACCATTTTTCTAGGGCTTCTGCATCTATCTGTTCTTCAAATACAGGAATATCAAAATTAAATTTTACCTTGAAAGGAGAGGTGCTTCCAAAGTGGTCGCTTGATGAATATGCACCTGTTGCTATCGACAGGCGTTGAAGGACATGGGAAAAATTCTCCATCATTTCGTCCCTCTATCGCGTGAGAGCTTGCTCAAGCAACAAACTAATAAGATCGTCTGCTCCGTCATTTTTCTTTTCTTCCGCCATTAAGGGTTTCTTGTGTGTGCAAGAACGATTTTACTCAAGAGAGATAATATCAAGACCCAACTTTCTACACTCATACCTCGTTGGGAACATGCATTGAAAAAAATGATTAAGAGAAGTCTGCTCTGATACCACTGATCCAGATTATTTTCGGCACGAAATGAGAGCGGAGATATAATAAATAAATGCATAGAGATATCATAGATATTCAATAATATAACATAAATGTATTCAAGATGCAACCACAAACAAAGATATACAGTAATACACGATTTCTATTAATCAAAGAAATGTATAGAGACTATAAAAATATAGAGTTAAAGACTCGCTAGAATGGTAGCAATTTATCTCTGAGAAGAGATGTGACGGCTACTCGCATTCACAAGAAGATGATTACAATGAGGCTTTGAAGGCATTTTTATAACAAAAATGAACACCCAAAACCCTAGACATCCAAAAACCTAACCCTAGGAGATGAAGCACCAAAAGTCACGTGGGCCCCGTCTTGGTAAGTTAGTACATCAAATTCTCGGGGTCGTAACGTTTGCATACGATCTTCGTTTTAGGCGTATGATAGATCGTATGAAAGTTATCATCGAGAAGAATCATTTCTGGGCCTCAATCATGTCTTTAGTTATCATTGAGAACCCCGATCTCCAAAAACCTTCATTTGGGCCCTCAAAATGGCCCCAGAAGTTAAAAACTGCTAAAAATAGTAAATTGTCAAAATTGCCAAAAAATTGTTTTGAGCCAGTCGGAAAAGGTGGGTGGCCACTGATACCCATATAGATCAATCCTCTCTCCTTAGGAAGAAATGGTCTCCATTTCATTGAGTTCCCGGGGGAGAGGGAAAAATGTTTGTTGAATCTGAATCTTGGTGAGCTGCTTGCCTTGCTGGAGACGTCGCACTACTCAGTTTGTGGAAGTCTATCACAAACCTGTTGAGGTTGAGGCTATTCAACAAGACGAGCTACATAGAGGATGGTGTGCAAAAGGAATCTTTGCACTTTGCTGCAACCTCGTCAACCTACTTTTGTTGGATAAAAGGTGCTTGGGGCGAAGCTGTAGTGGTTGTAGTGTCCTTCTATTCCCCTTTTGAACAGATTGTGAAGATGTTGAATTATGCAATATGAGATACTACCTTGCAACACTTTTTAGGTGGAATTGTAGTCGAAACTACCTCTGGTATTCTGTAGAGATAACCCCCAGAGAAATAATGACATTGTGGGGTTGAGACTCATAAACAACATGGCGCTTCCACATATATGGCTGGCCCAAGAGAACATCACAGACATCTAGTGGGGAAACATCACATAATACCTCATCCTTGAAGGGATGGATGCCATATGACAATTGACATTGCTGGATGACATGAAGATCTCATCCTTGGAGAAGCCACCCAATGTTGTATGGCTACGAGTGTGGTGTTGTCGACAGTATCAACTATTTGACGACCTCTACTAAGATGAGGTTCATCTGACTTCCACTATTAATAATAAAATGTAGCCGGGTCCCCTTCACCCACATCTGTGAATGAAAAAGGCACTCCCCCTTTTCAGAATCTATTGGTTCTTCTAGTTGAATTGTTGCAATCACGACAATGGCAGTGAGGTCTGCATCAATGATTTTTCCTTTACCATCATTTTCAGAATCAGATACTGAATCAGGGTTCAACTCCTTGTCTTTGATTTTGAACAACAATGACTATTTTGAGTGACATTCATCAATGTTGTGCCAGGGGATTTTGTGGAAATCACACCATTTTCCAGTGTCTTTCTTTGTCTTTACTAGTATTTTCAGAATCAGTATTTTGAGGCTAAGGTTGTTCAATAAGTCAAGCTACATGAGAGGACAATGTGCAGAAGGAATCTTTGCACTTTGCTGCAACCTTGTCGACCTACTTCTGTTATATAGAAGGTGCTTGGGGTGAAGCTGTAGTGTTTGCAGTGTCCTTCTATTCTCCTTTTGAACAGAATGTGAAGAAACTAAATTTTGCAGTATGAGATACTACCTTGCGGCACTATTTAGGTGGAACAGTAGTCGAAACTACCTCTAGTATTCTGTAGAGATGATCCCCCAGAGAAACAATGACACTGCAGGATCGAGACTCATATACAACATGGCGCTTCCACATATATGGTTGGCCCAGGAGAATATCAATGACATATAGTGGGGAAACATCACATAATACCTAATACTTGAAGGGTTGGATGTCATATGATATTCGACATTGCTGGCTGACACGAAGATCTTGTCCTTGGCGAAGCCACCCGATGCTATATGGCTGCGAGTGTGGTGTTGTCGATAGTCCCAACTATTTGACGACCTCTGTTGAGATGAGGTTCTTCTTACTTCCACTATCAAAAATAAAATGCAGTGGGGTCCCCTTCACCCACATCTATGAGTGAAAAATGTGCTCCCCCTCTTCAGGATCTGTTGGTTCTTCTGGTTGAATTGTTGTGGTCGCGACAATAACAGCGGGGTCTGCGTCAATGATCTGTCTTTCACTAGTATTTTCAGAATCAGATTTTAAATCAGGGTTCATCTCCTTGTCTTTGATTTCAACCACCAATGACTGTTTTGAGCGACATCCATCAGTGTTGTGCTAGGGGCTTTTGTGGAAATCGCACCATTTTCCAGTGTCATTCTTTGTATTCCCATGACCCTTTTTTTCCTGTTGCTTGGACTGATTTTCGGGAGACTATTTGTTAGGGACATCTTTCTCATACTTTGGTTGTTGCGGATTTGTAGATCTGAACTCCCATTTTTTCTGGTGCTTAAATTTCTGCTCAATTTTAACAACATATCGATAAGCAGCACCGAGTGATGAGATGTCCAGAAAATTCATTTCAGTTTGGATGTATCTGTGTAGAGCCTCACGGTATTTCAGAACCAAATGTCATTTGAATTCTTTAATACCCAGCTTGGTGCACAAGGTATGGAAGGTATTGGTCAACTTCAGAACTACTTGGCCCCTCTCTTGCTGCAGTGTGGTCCATCTCATGTATTGATCCTCATAGTTGCCAACGGGGTAATACTGTTCCTTTACCGCATCCACAAAAAAATCCAAAGTGGGCTCGGCCCCATATATTCCAGACTCCTATGTGCAAATTTGCTTCTAGTAAGTTTCCCACCAATGTCTGACATGAGGGAGATATTTAAGGAGTGTGAAGGTGATCTTTTCTCTGTCAGAAAAATTATGAACAAATAAATTCCCTTCTAGCAGATTTAACCATTTTTCTAGGGCTTCTGCATCTATCTGTCCTTCAAATATAGGAATATCAAAATTAAATTTTACCTTGAAAGGCGAGGTGCTTCCAAAGTGGCTGCTTGATGAAGATGTGTTTGTTGTTATTGACATGCATTGAAGGATGTGGAAAAAATTCTCCATCATTTCCTCTCTCTGTCGCGTGAGAGCTTGCTCAAGCAACAGACTGATAGGATCGTCTGCTCCGTCGCTTTTCTTTTATTCCTCCATTAAGGGTTTCTTTGGTGTGCGAGAACGATTATCCTGAAGAGAGATAAGCTCGAGACCCAAATTTCTATACTCAAAACTTGTTGGGGACATGCACTGAAAAAAACGATCAAGAGCAACTTGTTGTGATACCACTGATCCGGATTATTTTCGTCACGAAATGAGAGCGGGGATATGATAAATAAATGCACAGAGATATCATAGGTATTCAATAATATAATAGAAATGTATCAGAGATGCAACCATAAACACGGATATACATTATTACACGATTTCTATTAATCAAAGAAATGTACAGATAGTGTAAAAATACAGAGTGAAAGACTCGCTAGAATGGTGATAGCTTATCTTTGAGAAGAGATGTGACGGCTACTCGCATTCACAAGAAGATGATTACAATGAGGCTATGAAGGAATTTTTAAAATAAATGGGATTGCCAAAAACCCTAGACATCCAAAAACCTAACCCTAGGAGATGAAGCGTCAAAAGTCACGTGGGCCTCGTTTGGGTAAGTTAGTACATCAACTTCTCGGGGTTGTAACTTTTGCATACGATCTTCGTTTTAGGCGTATGGTAGCTCATTGGAAAGGTATCATCGAGGAGATTTATTTTTGGGCCTAAATCATGTATTTGACTATTTTGGAGAACCTCAATCTCGAAAAATCTTCATTTGGGCCTTCAAAATGGCCCTAGAAGTTAAAAACTGCTAAAATAGTAAATTGCCAAAATTACCAAAAAATTGTTTTGAGCCAATTGGAAAACATGGGTGGACACCGATATCAACCTGGATTAATACTCCATCCTTAGGAAGAAATGGTCTCCATTGCGTTGAATTCTCGGGGGAGAGGGAAAAGCATTTGCTGAATCTGCATCTTGGTGAGCTGCTTGCCTTGTTGGAGACGTCACACTGCTCAGTTTGTGGAAGTCTGTCATGAACCTGTTGAGACCGAGGTTGTTCAAGAAGTTGATATACATGAGAGGACGGTGTGCATAAGGAATATTTGTGCTTTGCTGCAACCTCGTTGACCTGCTTCTATTGGATAGAAGGTGCTTGGGGAGAAACTATAGTGGTTGCAGTGTCCTTCTGTTCTCCGTTTGAACAGATTGTGAAGAAGCTAAATTTTGCAGTATGAGATAATACCTTGTGACACTTTTTAGGTGGAACAGTAGTCGAAACTACCTCCAGTATTCTGTAGAGATGACCCCCCAGAAAAACAATGACACTGCGGGGTCGAGACTCATAAACAACATGACGCTTCTACATATATGGTTGGCCCAAGAGAACATCACATACATCTAGTGAGGAAACATCATATAATACCTCATCCCCTAAGGGTTGGATGCCGTATTACAATCGACATTGCTGGCTAACACAAAGATCTCATCCTTGGAAAAGCCACCCGATGTTGTATGGTTGCGAGTGTGGTGTTATCGACTATCCCAATTGTTTGATGACCTATGCTGAGATGAGGTTCTTATGGCTTCCTCTATCAACAATAAAATACAGAGGGGTCCCCTTCACCCACATATGTGAATGAAAAATACGCTCCCCCTCTTCAATATCTGTTGGTTCTTTTGGTTGAATTACTGCAGTCACGACAATAGTAGTGGGGTTTGCATCAATGATGTTTCATTTATCAATATTTTAAGAAACAAATTCTCAATCAAGGTTCGGCTCCTTGTCTTTGATCTCGACCACCAATGACAATTTTGAGCGAATTTAATTGGGGTTGTGCCAGGGGATTTTGTGAAAATCGCACCATTTTTCGGTGTCCTTCTTTGTCTTCCCGTGACCCTTCTTTTCTTGTTGCTTGGACTAGTTTTCGGGAGACTGTTTGTTAGGGCCATATTTCTCATATTTTGGTTGTTACGGATTTGCAGATCCAAACTCCCGTTTGTTCTGGTGCTTAAATATTTTCTCGATTTTAACAACATATCGATAAGCAACATTGAGTGATGAGATGTCCAGAAAATCCATTTCAATTTGGTTTTATATATGTAGAGCCCCATGGTATTTCAGAACCAAATGTTGTTCGGAGTCTTTGATATCCATCTTGGTGCGCAAGGTATGGAAGGTATTGGTTAAATATAGAACTGTTTGGCCCCTCTCTTGCCGCAGTGTGGTCCAGCTCATGTACTGGTCCTCATAGTTGCCAACAGGGTAATACCGTTCCTTTACCGCATCCACAAAAAAATCCCAAGTGGGCTCAGCCCCATATATTCCAGACTCCTTTGTGGAACTTTTCTCTTCATAAGTTTACCACCAATGTTTGACATGAGGGAGCGATTTAAGGAGTTTGAAAGTGATCTTTTCTCTGTTGGAAAAATTGTGAACAGAGAAATACTCTTATAGCAAATTTAACCATTTTTCTAGGGCTCCTGCATCTATCTGTCCTTCAAATACAAGAATATCAAAATTAACTTATACCTTGAAAGGTGAGGTTCTTCCAAAGTGGCCTCTTGATGAAGACACACATGTTTCTATCGACAGGCGTTGAAGGATGTGGGAAAAATTCTACATCATTCTGTTCCTCTGTCGCGTGAGAGCTTGCTCAAGCAATAGACTGATAGGATCGTCTGCTTCGTCGCTTTTATTTTATTTTTTCATTAAGGGTTTCTTGGGTGTGAGAGAAAAATTTTACTCAAGAGAGACAAGATCGAGACCCAACTTACTATACTCAGACCTCGTTGGGGACATGCACTAAAAAAAAATGATCAAGACCATCCTGCTCTGATACAACTGATCCAGATTATTTTTGGCACGAAATGAGAGCGGATATATAATAAATAAATTCACAAAGATATCACATATATTCAATAATATAACAGAAATTTATTAGAGATGCAACCATAAACACAGATATGTAGTAATACATGATTTTTATTAATCAAAGAAATGTACAAAAACTGTAAAAATATAGAGTGAAAGACTCGCTAGAATGGTGGCAGCTTATCTCTGAGAAGAGATGTGACGGCTACTCGCATTTGCAAGAAGATGATTACAATGAGGCTTAGAAGGCCTTTTTATAATAAACAAGAATTCAAAAAACACTAGACATCCAAAAACCTAACCCTAGAAGATGAAGCGCCATAAGTCATGTGGGCCCCGTTTGGGTAAGTTAATACATCAACTTCCCGGGGTCATAAATTTTGCATACAATCTTCGTTTTAGGCGTATGATAGCTCGTTGTAAAGGTATCATTGGGGAGATTGATTTCATGACCTCAATTATAATTTTTGCTATCATTGAGAACCTCTATCTTGAAAAAAAATTCATGTGGGCCCTCAAAATGGCCCTGAAAGTTAAAAATTGCTAAAAATAGTAAATTGTCAAAATTGTCAAAAAATTGTTTTGAGTCTGTCAGAAAAGGTAGGTGGCCACCGATATCCACCTGGATCAATCCTCCCTCCTTAGGTAGTAATGGTCTCCATTGCGTTGAGTTCTTGGGGGAGAGGGAAAAGCATTTGCTGAATCTGCATCTTGGTGAGCTGCTTGCCTTGCTAGAGACGTCGCACTGTTCAGTTTCTGGAAGTCTGTCACGAACCTGTTGAGGCTGAGGTTGTTCAACAAGTCGAGCTACATGAGAAGACAATGTTTAGAAGGAATATTTGTGCTTTACTGCAACCTTGTTGACCTGCTTCAGTTGGATAGAAGGTGTTTGGGGCGAAGCTGTAGTGGTTGCAGTGTCCTTCTATTCATCTTTTGAACAAATTGTGAAGAAGTTAAATTTTGCAGTATGAGATACTACTTTGCGACACTTTTTAGGTAGAATAGTAGTCAGAACTACCTTTGGTATTCTGTTGAGATGACCCCCCAGAGAAACAATGACACTGCGGGGTCAAGACTCATAAACAACATGGCACTTTCACATATATGGTTGGCCTAAGAGAACATCACAGACATATACTGGGGCAACATCACATAATACCTCATCCTTGAAGGACTGGATGTCGTATGACAATCGACATTGTTAGCCGACATGAAGATCTCGTACTTGGAGAAGCCACCCAATGTTGTATGGTTGCGAGTGTGGTATTGTCGACAGTCCCAACTGTTTGATGACCTCTGCTGAGATGAGGTTCTTTTGGCTTCCACTATCAACAATAAAATGCAGCGGGGTCCCTTTCACCCACATCTGTGAATGAAAAAGGTGCTCCTCCTATTCAGGATCTATTGGTTCTTCTAGTTGAATTGTCGTGGTCGCGACAACAGCAGTGGGGTCTGCATCAATGATTTGTCCTTTACCAGTATTTTCATAATCAGATTTTGAATCAGGGTTCGGCTCCTTGTCTTTGATCTCGGCCACCAATGACTATTTTGAGAGACATTCATCGGTGTTATGCTGGGGGATTTCATGGAAATTTCACCATTTTACGGTGTCCTTCGTTGTCTTCCTGTAACCCTTCTTTTCCTGTTGCTTGGAATGGTTTTCGAGAGATTGTTTGTTAAGTTCATCTTTCTCATACTTTGTTTTTTGGAGATTTGCATATCTGAACTCCCATTTGTTTTGGTGCTGAAATTTCTGCTGAATTTTAACAACATATCGATAAGCAACACCGAGTGATGAGATGTCCAGAAAATCCATTTTAGTTTGGATGTATCTGTGTAGAGCTCCACGGTATTTCAAAACCAAATGTCGTTCGGAGTCTTTCATAGCCACCTTGGTGTGCAAGGTATGGAAGGTATTGGTGAAATCTGGAACTGCTTGGCCCCTCTCTTGCCATAGTGTGGTCCATCTCATGTACTGGTCCTTATAGTTGCCAACATGGTAGTACCATTCCTTTACTACATCCACAAAAAAATCCCAAGTGGGCTCGGCCCCATATATTCCAAACTCCTTTGTGGAACTTTGCTCCCACTAAGTTTTTCACCAATGTTTGACATGAGGGAGAGCTTTAAGGAGTGCGAAGGTGATATTTTCTCTGTCAAAAAAATTGTGAACAGAGAAATACCCTTCTAAAAGATTTAACCATTTTTCTAGGGCTTTTGCATCTATGTGTCATTCAAATACAAGAATATCAAAATTAACTTGTACCTTGAAAGGAGAGGTTCTTCCAAAGTGGCCACTTGATGAATATACACTTGTTGCTATCAGTAGGTGTCGAAGGACGCAGGAAAAATTCTCCATCATTTCGTCCCTCTGTCATGTTAGAGCTTGCTCAAGAATTAGACTAATAGGATCGTCTGCTCCGTCGCTTTTCTTTTCTTTCGCTATTAAGGGTTTCTTGGGTGTGAGAGAAGGATTGTCCTCAAGAGAGACAATATTGAGACCAACTTTCTATACTCAGACTACGTTGGGGACATGCACTGAAAAAAACAATCAAGAGAAACCTGCTTTGATATCACTGATCTAGATTATTTTCGGCACGAAATGAGAGTAGAGATATAATAAATAAATGCACAGAGATATCGCAGATATTCAATAATATAACATAAATGTATCAGAGATGCAACCATAAACACAAATATATAGTAATACATGATTTCTATTAATCAAATAAATGTACAGAGAGTGTAAAAATATAGAGTGAAAGATTCGCTAGAATCATGGCAACTTATCTCTGAGAAGAGAAGTGACGGCTACTTGCATTTGCAAGAAGATGATTAAAATGAGGCTCTGAAGGCATTTTTATAATAAACAGAAATTCCCAAAACCCTATACATCCAAAAACCTAACCCTAGGACATGAAGTGCCAAAAGTCACGTGGGCCACGTTTGGGTAAGTTAGTACATCAACTTCCTGGGGTCGTAACTTTTGCATACGCACTCTGTTTTAGGCGTATGATAGCTTGTTGGAAATGTATCATCGAGGAGATTCATTTTTGGGGCCTTGATTATGACTTTAGATATCTTTGATAATGTTGATCTCAAAAAAACTTCATTTGGGCCCTCAAAATGTCCCCAGAAGTTAAAAACTGCTAAAAATAGTAAATTGCTAGAAAATTGTTTTGAGACAGTTAGAAAAGGTGGGTGGCCACCGATATCCACCTGGATTAATCCTTCCCCCTTAGGAAGCAATGGTCTCCATTGCGTTGGGGGGAGAGGGAAAAACGATTGCTGAATCTGCATCTTGGTGAGCTTCTTGCCTTGCTGGAGATGTCGCACTGCTCAATTTGTGGAAATCTATCACAAATCTATTGAGTCTAAGGTTGTTCAAAAAGTCGAGCTACATGAGAGGATGGTGTGCAGAAGGAATCTTTGGGCTTTGCTGCAACCTCGTCGACCTTCTTCTGTTGGATAGAAGGTTCTTGGGGTGAAGTTGTAGTGGTTGTAGTGTCCTTTTGTTCCCCCTTTGAAAAGATTGTGAAGAAGCTGAATCTTGCAGTATGAGATACTACCTTGTGACACTTTTTAGGTGGAATAGTAGTTGGAACTACCTCTGGTATTCTGTAGAGATGACCCCCAAGAGAAACAATGACACTGCGGAGTCGAGACTCATAAACAACATGGTGCTTCCATGTNGAGCTACATGAGAGGATGGTGTGCAGAAGGAATCTTTGGGCTTTGCTGCAACCTCGTCGACCTTCTTCTGTTGGATAGAAGGTTCTTGGGGTGAAGTTGTAGTGGTTGTAGTGTCCTTTTGTTCCCCCTTTAAAAAGATTGTGAAGAAGCTGAATCTTGCAGTATGAGATACTACCTTGTGACACTTTTTAGGTGGAATAGTAGTTGGAACTACCTCTGGTATTCTGTAGAGATGACCCCCCAGAGAAACAATGACACTGTGGAGTCGAGACTCATAAACAACATGGTGCTTCCATGTATATGGTTGGCCCATGAGAACATCACAAACATCTAGTGGGGCAACATCACATAGTACCTCTTCCTTGAAGGGCTGGATGCCATATGAAAATCGACATTGTTGGCTGACATGAAGATCTTGTCTTCGGTGAAGCCACCCGATGCTGTATGGCTATGAGTGTGGTGTTGTCGACAATCCCAATTGTTTGACGAACTCTGCTAAGATGAGGTTCTTCTGGCTTCGACCATCAACAATAAAATGCAATGGGGTCCCCTTCACCCACATCTGTGAATGAAAAATGTTCTCCACCTCTTCAAGATCACGACAATAGCAGTGGGGTCTGCGTCAATGATATGTCCTTTACCAGTATTTTCAGAATCAGATTCTGAATTAGGATTTGGATCGTTATCTTTGATCTCGACCACCAATGACTTTTTTGAGCGACATTCATCAGTGTTGTTCCAGGGGATTTTGTGGAAATCACACCATTTTCTGGTGTCATTATTTGTCTTCCCGTGACCCTTCTTTTCCTATTGCTTGGAGTCATTTTCGGGAGACTGTTTGTTAGGGCCATCTTTCTCATACTTTGTTTGTTGTGGATTTGCAGATCCGAACTCCCATTTGTTCTAGTGCTTAAATTTCTGCTCGATTTTAACAAATTATCAATAAGCAACACCGAGTGATGAGATGTCCAGAAAATCCATTTCAGTTTGGATGTATCTGTGTAGAGCCGCACATTATTTTAGAACCAAATGTCGTTCAGATTCTTTGATATCTAACTTGGTGCGCAAGTTACGAAAGGTATTAGTGAATTCCAGAACTTCTTGGCCCCTCTCTTGCCGCAGTGTGGTCCATCTCATGTACTGGTCCTCATAGTTGCCAACATGTTAATACTGTTCCTTTATCGCATCCACAAAAAATTCCCAAGTGGGCTCGGCCCCATATATTCCAGAATCCTCTGTGGAGCTTTTCTCCCAGTAAGTTTCCCACCAATTTTTGACATGAGGGAGAGCTTTAAGGAGTCCGAAGGTGATCTTTTCTTTGTCGGAAAAATTGTGAACAAAGAAATACCCTTCTAGCAGATTTAACCATTTTCCTAGGGCTTCTACATCTATCTGTCTTTCAAATATAGGAATATCAAAATTAACTTGTACCTTTAAAGGAGAGGTATTTCCAAAGTGGTCGCTTGATGAACATGCACCTGCTGCTATTGACAGGCATTGAAGGACATGGAAAAAATTCTGCATCTTTTCATCTCTCTTTCGCGTGAGAGCTTTCTTAGGCAACAGATTGATAGGATCGTCTACTCCGTCGCTTTTCTTTTCTTCCGCCATTAAGGATTTATTGGGTGTGAGAGAATGATTGTCCTCAAGAGAGACAAGCTTGAGACCCAACTTTCTATACTTAGACTTCGTTGGGGACATGCACTGAAAAAAAATGATCAAGAGTAGCCTGCTCTTATACCACTGATCCTGATTATTTTCGGTACAAAATGAGAGCAGAGATATAATAAATAAATGCACAGAGATATCGCAGATATTCAATAATATAACAAAAATTTATCAGAGATGCAACTATAAACACAGATATGCAGTAATACACGATTTCTATTAATCAAAGAAATGTATAGAGAGTGTAAAAATACAAAGTGAAAGACTCACTAGAATGGTGGCAGCTTATCTCTGAGAAGAGATGTGACGGCTACTCACATTCGCAAGAAGATGATGAAAATGAGGCTCTAAAGGCCTTTTTACGATAAAGAGGAATACCAAAAACCCTTGACATCCAAAAACCTAACCCTAGGAGATAAAGCGCTAAAAGTCATGTGGGCCCCGTTTAGGTAAGTTAGTACATAAACTTTCTGGGGTCGTAAATTTTGCATACGATCTCCGTTTTAGGCATATGATAGCTTGTTTGAAAGGTATCATCAAGGAGATTCATTTCGAGGCCTCAATTATGCATTTGGATATCATTGAGAACCTCTATATTGAGAAACCTTCATTTGGGCCCTCAAAATGGTCCTGGAAGTTAAAAACTGTTAAAAATAGTAAATTGTCAAAATTTTCAGAAAACTGTTTTGAGCCAGTCGAAAAAGGTGGGTGGACACCGATATCCACCTAGATCAATCCTCCATCCTTAGGAAGCAATGGTATCCATTATGTTGAGTTCTCGGGGGAGAGGGAAAAATGTTTGTTGAATCTGCATCTTAATGAGTTTCTTACCTTGTTGGAGACGTCGCACTACTCAGTTTGTGGAAGTTTGTCACAAACATGTTGAGGGTGAGACTGTTCAACATGTCAAGCTACATGAGAGAACAGTGTGTAGAAGGAATCTTTTCTCTTTGTTGCAACCTCGTCGACCTGCTTATGTTAGATAGAAGTTGCTTGGGGCGAAGCTGTAGTGGTTGCAATGTCCTTTTGTTCCCCTTTTGAACAGATTGTGAAGAAGTTGAATTTTGCAGTATGAGATACTACCTTGCGGCACTTTTTATATGGAACAGTAGTCAAAATTACCTCTTGTGTTCTATATAGATGACCCGCCAGATAAACGATGACACTGCGGGGTCGAGACTCATAAATAGCATGGCGCTTCCACATATATGGTTGGCTCAAGAGAACATCACAGACATCTAATGGGGAAACATCACATAATACCTCATCCTTGAAGGACTATATGCCATATGACAATCAATGTTGTTGGTTGACATGAAGATCTCGTCCTTGGCGAAGTCACTCGATGTTGTATGGCTGCGAGTGTGGTTTTGTCAACAGTCCCAACTGTTTGACGACCTCTGCTAAGATGAGGTTCTTTTGGCTTCCACTATTAACAATAAAATGCAGTGGGGTCCCCTTCACCCACATATGTGAATGAAAAATATGCTCCCCCTCTTCAGGATCTGTTGGTTCTTCTAGTTGAATTTTTGCAGTCGCGACAATAGTAGTGGGGTCTGCGTCAATGATCTGTCATTTACTAGTATTTTTAGAATCAAATTATGAATAATGGTTTGGCTCCTTGTCTTTGATCTCGGCCACCAATGACTGTTTTGAGCGACATTCATCGGTGTTGTGCCAGGGGATTTTGTGGAAATCACACCATTTTTCGGTGTCCTTCTTTGTCTTCCCGTGACCCTTCTTTTTCCTATTGCTTAGACTGGTTTTCGGGAGACTGTTTGTTAGGTCCATATTTCTCATACTTTGGTTGTTGCGGATTTGCAAATCTGAACTCTTGTTTGTTCTAGTGCTTCAATTTCTGCTCGATTTTAACAACATATCAATAAGCAGCATCGAGTGATGAGATATCTAGAAAATCCATTTCAGTTTGGATGTATCTATGTAGAGCCCCACAATATTTTAGAACCAAATGTCGTTCAGAGTCTTTGATACCCAGCTTGGTGTGCAAGGTATGGAAGGTATTGGTGAACTCCAGAACTGCTTGGCCCCTCTCTTGTCGCAGTGTGGTTCATTTCATGTACCGGTCCTCATAGTTGCCAACAGAGTAATATTGTTCCTTTACCGCATCCACAAAAAAATCCCAAGTGGGCTCGGCCCCATATATTCCAAACTCCTCTGTGGAACTTTGATCCCAGTAAGTTTCCCACCAAAGTTTGACATGAGGGAGAGATTTAAGGAGTGTGAAGGTGATATTTTCTCTGTCGAAAAAATTGTGAATAGAGAAATACCCTTCTAGCAGATTTAACCATTTTTCTAGGGCTTCTGCATCTATCTGTCCTTTAAATATAGGAATATCAAAATTAACTTGTGCCTTGAAAGGCAAGGTGCTTCCAAAGTGGTCGCTTGATGAATATGTGTATGTTTCTATCGGTAGGCATTGAAGGACGTGGAAAAAATTATCCATCATTTCGTCCCTCTTTCGCATGAGAGCTTGCTCAAGCAACAGATTGATAGGATCGTTTGCTCCATCGCCTTTATTTTCTTCTGCCATTAAGGGTTTATTGGGTGTGTGAGAATGATTTTCCTCAAGAGAGACAAGCTCGAGACCCAACTTTCTATACTCAGACCTCATTGGGGACATGCACTGAAAAAAATGATCAAGAGCAGCATGCTCTGATACCACTGATCCAAATTATTTTCGTCACGAAATGAGAGCGGAGATATAATAAATAAATGTACAGACATATCGTAGATATTCAATAATATAATAGAAATGTATCATAGATGCAACCATAAACACAAATATACAATAATACACGATTTCTATTAATCAAAGAAATGTAAAGAGAGTGTAAAAATACAGAGTGAAAGACTCGCTAGAATGGTGGTAGCTACTCGCATTCACAAGAAGATGATTAAAATGAGGCTCTGAAGGCCTTTTTACGATAAAGAGTAATGCCAAAAACTCTAGACATTCATAAAATAAACCTAGGAGATGAAGCGCCAAGAGTCATGTAGGCCCCGTTTGGGTAAGTTAGTAAATCAACTTTCCAGGGCCGTAAATTTTGCATACGATCTCTGTTTTAGGGGCATGATAGCTCGTTGGAAAGGTATCATCGAGGAGATTTGTTTCGAAGCCTCAATAATGCCTTCGAATATCATTGAGAACCTATATCTCTAAAATCCTTCATTTGGGCCCTCAAAATGACCCCGAAATTTGAAAACTGCTAAAAATAGTAAATTGTCAAAAATGCTAGAAAACTGTTTTGAGCCAGTCGAAAAAGGTGGGTGGCCACCGATATCCACTTGGATCAATCCTCCCTCATTAGAAAGGAATGGTCTCCATTGCATTGAGTTCACGGGGAAGAGTGAAAAGTGTTTGTTGAATTTGTATCTTGGTGAGCTTCTTGCCTTGTTGGAGATGTCGCACTACTTAGTTTGTGGAAGTCTATCACCAACTTGTTGAGGCTGAGGTTGTTCCACAAGTCTATATACATGAAAGGACGGTGTGCAGAAGGAATATTTTCACTTTGTTGCAACCTCGTCGACCTGCTTCTGTTGGATAGAAGGTGCTTGGGGCAAAACTATAGTGGTTTTAGTGTCCTTCTGTTCCCCTTTTGAACCGATTGTGAAGAAGATGAATTTTACAGTATGAGATACTACCTTGCGGCACTTTTTAGGTGGAAAATTAGTCAGAGCTACCTTTGGTATTATATAGAGATGACCCCCTAGAGAAACAATGGCACTACGGGGTTGAGACTCATAAATAGCATGGCGCTTCCACATATATGGTTGGCCCAAGAGAACATCACAAATATTTAGTGGGACAACATCACATAATACCTCATCCTTGAAGGGATGGATGTCGTATGACAATTGACGTTGTTGGCTGACACAAAGATCTCGTCCTTGGCGAAACCACTCGATGCTATATGGTTGCGAGTGTGGTGTTGTTGATAGTTCCAACTGCTTGATGACCTCTGCTGAGATGAGGTTCTTCTAGCTTCCACTATCCACAATAAAATGCAGCGGGGTCCCCTTCACCCACATCTGTGAATGAAAAAAATGCTCCCCCTTTTCAGGATCTGTTAGTTCTTCTAGCTGAATTACTGCGGTCGTGACAATAGCAGTGGGGTCTGCGTCAATTATTTGTCCTTTACCAATATTTTCAGAATCAGATTCTGAATCAAGGTTCGTCTCATTGTCTTTGATCTCAGCCACCAATGACTATTTTGAGCGAAATTCATCAGTGTTGTGCTAGGAGATTTTGTGGAAATTACACCATTTTTCAGTGTCCTTCTTTGTCTTCCCTTGACGCTTCTTTTCCTATTGCTTGGACTAGTTTTCGGTAGACAGTTTGTTAGGGCCATCTTTCTCATACTTTGGTTGTTGCAGATTTGCAGATCTGAACTCCCATTTGTTCCGGTGCTTAAATTTCTACTCGATTTTAAAAACATATCGATAAGTAGCACCGAGTGATGAGATGTAAAAAAAATCCATTTCAGTTTGGATGTATCTCTGTAGAGCCGCACGGTATTTCAGAACCAAATTTCATTCGGAGTTTTTGATACCCAGCTTGGTGCGCAAGGTATGGAAGGTATTGGTGAACTTCGAAACTGCTTGGCCCCTCTCTTGCCGCAGTGTGGTCCATTTCATGTACTCATCCTCATAGTTGCCAACAGGGTAATACTGTTCCTTTACCGCATCGAAAAAAAAATCCCAAGTGGGCTCGACCGCATATATTCTAGATTCCTCTGTGGAACTTTGCTCCCAGTAAGTTTCCCACCAATGTTTGACATGAGGGAGAGCTTTAAAGAGTGCGAAGGTGATTTTTTCTCTGCTGGAAAAATTGTGAACAGAGAAATACCCTTCTAGCAGATTTAACCAATTTTCTAGGGCTTCTACATCTATCTGTCCTTCAAATATAGGAATATCAAAATTAAATTTTACCTTGAAGGGAGAGGTGCTTCCAAAGTGGTCGCTTGATGAATATGCACATGTTGCTATCGGTAGGCGTTGAAGGACATGGGAAAAATTCTCCATCATTTCATTCCTCTATTGCGTGAGAGCTTGCTCAAGCAACAAACTGATAGGATCGTCTGCTCCATCGTTTTTCTTTTTCTTCTGCCATTAAGGGTTTCTTTGGTGTGCGAGAATGATTTTCCTCAAGAGAGATACGCTTGAGACCCAACTTGCTATACTCAGACCTCGTTGGGGACATGCATTGAAAAAAACGATTAAGAGAAGCTTGCTCTGATATCACTGATCCAGAATATTTTCGGCACGAAATGAGAGCGGAGATATAATAAATAAATGCATAGAGATATTGCAGATATTCAATAATATAACATAAATGTATAAAATATGCAACCACAAACCTAGATATACAGTAATACATGATTTCTATTCATCAAAGAAATGTATAGACACTGTAAAAATAAAGAGTGAAATACTCGCTAGAATGGTGGCAGCTTATCTCTGAGAAGAGATGTGACGGCTACTCGAATTCACAAGAAGATGATTACAATGAGGCTCTGAAGGCCTTTTTAAAATAAACAGGAATTTTGAAAACCCTAGACATCCAAAAACCTAACCCTAGGAGATAAAGCGTCAAAAGTCACGTGGGTCCTGTTTGGGTAAGTTAGTACATCAACTTCTCAGGGTCGTAACTTTTGCATACGATCTCTGTTTTAAGTGTATGATAGCTCGTTGGAAAGGTATCATCAAGGAGATTCATTTAGAGACCTTAATAAAACCTTCGATTATCATTGAGAACCTTGATCTCGAAAAACCTTCATTTGGGCCCTCAAAATGGCCCCAGAAGTTAAAAACTACTAAAAATAGTAAATTACCAAAATTGCTAGAAAACTTTTTTTAGCCAGTTGAAAAAGGTGGGTGTCCACCGATATCCACCTAGATCAATGATCCCTCCTTAGGAAGCAATGGTATCCATTTCATTGAGTTCCCGGGGGAGAGGGAAAAGCGTTTGTTGTATCTGCATCTTGGTGAACTGGTTGCCTTGTTGGAGATGTCGCATTGCTTAGTTTGTGGAAGTTTGTCACAAACCTTTTGAGGATGAGGATGTTCAACAAGTCGAGTTACATGAGAGGATGGTGTGTAGAAAGAAACTTTGTGCTTTGTTGCAACATTTTTGACCTGCTTCTGTTGGATAGAAGGTGCTTGGGGTGAAGCTGTAGTGGTTGCAGTGTCCTTCTATTCCCCTTTTGAACAGATTGTGAAGAAGTTGAGTTTTGCAGTATGAGATATTACCTTGCGAAACTTTTTAGGTGGAATAGTAGTCAAAACTACCTCTAGTATTATGTAGAGATGACCCCCCAGAGAAACAATAACACTGCGGGGTCGAGACTCATAAACAACATGACGCTTCCACATATATTGTTGGCCCAAGAGAACATCACATACATCTAGTGGCGCAACATCACATAATACCTCATCCTTGAAGGGTTGTATGCTGTATGAAAATTGACGTTACTGGTTGACACAAAGATCTTGTCCTTGGCGAAGCCACCCGATTTTGTATGGCTGCGAGTGTGGTGTTGTCGGCAATCCCAACTGTTTGATGACCTTTGCTAAGATGAGGTTCTTCTGGCTTCCACTATCAATATTAAAATGTAGTGGGGTCCCCTTCTCCCACATATGTCATGAAAAATGCGCTCCCCCTCTTCAGGATCTGTTGGTTCTTCTGGTTAAATTGTTGTGGTCGCGACAATAGCAGTGGGGTCTGCATCAATGATCTGTCCTTTACCAGTATTTTCAGAATCAGATTTAGAATCAGGTTTTGACTCCTTGTCTTTGATCTCGACCACCAATGAATTTTTTGAGAAACATTCATCGGTGTTGTGCCAGAGGCTTTTGTAGAAATTGCACCATTTTTCGGTGTCCTTCTTTGTCTCCCCGTGACCCTTATTTTCCTGTTGCTTGGACTGGTTTTCGGGAGACTATTTGTTAGGGAAATCTTTCTCATACTTTGGTTGTTGTGGATTTTCAGATCCGAACTCCCATTTGTTCTGGTGCTTAAATTTTTGCTCGATTTTAACAACATATCGATAAGCAACACTGAGTGATGAGATGTCCAGAAAATCCATTTCAGTTTGGATGTATCTGTGTAGAGCCCCACGGTATTTATGAACCAAATGTCATTCAGAGTCTTTGATACCCAGCTTGGTGCACAAGGTATGGAAGGTATTGGTGAAATCCAGAACTAGTTGGCCCCTCTCTTGCCGCAGTGTGGTCAATCTCATGTACTGGTCATCATAGTTGCCAAGAGGGTAATATTGTTCCTTTACTGCATCCACAAAAAAATCTCAAGTGGGCTCAGCCCCATATATTTCAAACTCCTATGTGGAACTTTGCTCCTAGTAAGTTTACCACCAATGTTTGACATGAGGGAGATCTTTAAGGAGTGCGAAGGTGATCTTTTCTCTGTGGAAAAATTGTGAATAGAGAAATACCCTTCTAGCATATTTAACCATTTTTCTAGGGCTTCTGCATCTTTCTGTCCTTCAAATACAGAAATATCAAAATTAAATTGTGACTTGAAAGGCGAGGTGCTTACAAAGTGGCCGCTTGATGAATATGTGCATGTTGCTATCGGTAGGCGTTGAAGGACATGGGAAAAATTCTCCATCATTTTGTCTCTCTGTTGCGTGAGGGCTTGCTCAAGCAACAGACTGATAGGATCATCTTCTCCATTGTTTTTCTTTTCTTCCGCCATTAAGGGTTTCTTGGATGTGCGAGAGCGATTTTCCTCAAGAGGGACAAGGTTGAACCCAAATTTCTATAATCATACCTCATTGGGGACATGCACTGAAAAAAATGATCAAGAGCAGCCTGCTCTAATACCACTGATCTGGATTATTTTCGGCATGAAATGAGAGTAGAGATATAATAAATAAATGCACAGAGATATCACAGATATTCAATAATATAACATAAATGTATCAAAGATACAACCATAAACATAGATATACAGTAATACATGATTTCTATTAATCAAAGAAATGTACAAAGACTGTGAAAATACAGAGTGAAAGACTCGCTAGAATGGTGGTAGCTTATCTCTGAGAAGAGATGTGATGGCTACTCGTATTTGTAAGAAGATGATTACAATGAGGCTCTGAAGGCCTTTTTACAATAAACAAAAATGCCAAAAACCCTAGACATCCAAAAACCTAACCCTAGGAGATGAAGCGCCAAAAGTCACATGGGCCTTGTTTGGGTAAGTTAGTACATCAACTTCTCGGGGTCGTAACTTTTGCATACGATCTCCGTTTTAGGCGTATGATAGCTCGTTGGAAAGGTATTGTCGAGAAGATTCCTTTAGGGGTCTCAATCATGTCTTAAGGTATCATTGAGAACCTCTTTCTCGAAAAACCTTCATTTGGGCCCTCAAAATGGCCTCGGAAGTTAAAAACTGCTAAAAACAATAAATTGACAAAATTGCCAGAAAATTGTTTTGAGCTTGTCAGAAAAGGTGGGTGGCCACCAATATCCACCTGGATCAATCCTCCCTCCTTAGGAAGAAATGGTCTCCATTGCGTTGAGTTCCCGAGGGAGAGGGAAAAGAGTTTGTTGAATCTGCATCTTGGTGAGCTTCTTACCTTGTTGGAGACGTCACACTACTAAGTTTGTGGAAGTATGTCACAAACCTGTTGAGGCTGAGGCTGTTCAATAAGTCAAGATACATCAGAGGATGATGTGCAGAAGAAATATTTGTGCTTTTCTTAAACCTTGTCGACCTGCTTCTCTTGGATAGAAGGTGCTTGGGGCGAAGCTATAGTGGTTGCAGTGTCCTTATGTTCCCCTTTTGAACAGATTGTGAAGAAGCTAAATTTTGCAGTATGAGATACTATCTTGCGACACTTTTTAGGTGGAACAATAGTCAGAACTACCTCTGTTATTCTGTAGAGATGACCCCCTAGAGAAACAATGACACTGCGAAGTCAAGACTCATAAACAACATGGCGCTTCCATATATATGGTTGGCCCAAGAGAACATCACAGACATCTAGTGGGGAAACATCACATAATACCTCATCCTTGAAGGGTTGGATGCCATATGACAATTGATATTACTGGCTGACATGAAGATCTCGTCCTTGGTGAAGCCACCCGAGGCTGTATGGCTGTGAGTGTGGTGTTGTCAACAGTCCCAACTGTTTGACGACTTCTATTGAGATGAGGTTCTTATGGCTTCCGCTATCAACAATAAAATGCAGTGAGGTCCCCTTCACCCACATCTGTGAATGAAAAAGGTGCTCCCCCTCATTAGGATCTGTTGGTTCTTTTGGTTGAATTGTTGCAGTCGCGACAATAGCAGTGGGGTCTGCATCAATGATTTGTCCTTTACCAGTATTTTCAGAATCAGATTCTGAATCAGGGTTCTGCTCCTTGTCTTTGATCTCGATCACCAATGACTGTTTTGAGTGACATTCATCGGTGTTGTGCCAGGGGATCAAGAGCAGTCTGCTCTAATACCATTGATCCAAATTATTTTCGGCACGAAATGAGAGCGGAGATATAGTAAGTAAATGCATAGAGATATCACAGATATTCAATAATATAACATAAATGTATCAGAGATGAAACCATAAACACAGATATACAGTAATACACGATTTCTATTAATCAAATAAATGTACAGAGAGTGTAAAAATACTGAGTGAAAGACTTGCTAGAATGGTGACATCTTATCTCTGAGAAGAGATGTGACGGCTACTCACATTCACAAAAAGATGATTACAATGAGGATCTGAAGGCATTTTTACAATAAAAAGGAATGTCAAAAACCCTAGACATCCAAAAACCTAACCCTAGGAGATGAAGCGCCAAAAGTCGTGTGGGCCCCGTTTGGGTAAGTTAGTACATCAACTTCCCGGGGTCGTAACTTTTGCATACAATCTTTGTTTTAGGCGTATGATAGCTCGCTGGAAATGTATCATCGAGGAGATTAATTTCGGGGCCTCAATCATGCCTTCAATTATCATTGAGAACCTATATCTCTAAAAACCTTCATTTGGGCCCTCAAAATGGCCCCGGAAGTTAAAAACTGCTAAATATAGTAAATAGCCAAAATTGTCAGAAAATTGTTTTGAGCCAGTTGAGAAAGGTGGGTGGCCACCGATATCCACCTGGATCAATCCTCCCTCAGGAAGAAATGGTCTCCATTGCATTGAGTTCTCGAGGGAGAGGGAAAAGCATTTGCTGAATCTGCATCTTGGTGAGTTGCTTGCCTTGATGGAGACGTTGCACTGCTTGGTTTTTGGAAGTCTGTCACAAACCTGTTGAGGCGGAGGCTGTTCAAAAAGTCAAACTACATGAGAGGAAGGTGTGCAGAAGGAATATTTGTGCTTTGCTGAAACCTTTTCGACCTGCTTCTATTGGATAGAAGGTGCTTGGGGCGACGCTGTAGTGGTTGCAGTGTCCTTCTGTTCCCCTTTTGAATAGATTGTGAAGAAGATGAATTTTGCAGTATGAGATAATACCTTGTGGCACTTTTTAGGTGGAACAGTAGTCGAAAATACCTATGGTATTTTGTACAGATGACCCCCTAGAGAAACAATGACACTGTGGGGTCGAGACTCATAAACAACATGGCACTTCCACATATATGGTTGGCCCAAGAGAACATCACAAACATCTAGTGGGGCAACATCACATAATACTTCATCCTTTAAGAGATGGATGCCATATGAAAATCTACATTGTTGGCTGACACGAAGATCTCATCCTTGGTTAAGACACCCGATGTTGTATGGCTACGAGTGTGGTGTTCTCGACAGTCCCAACTGTTTGCGACCTCTGCTTAGATGAGGTTCTTCTGGATTTTTCTATCAACAATAAAATGCAGTGTGGTCCCATTCACCCACATCTATGAATGTAAAAGGCGCTCCCCCTCTTCATGATCTATTGGTTCTTCTGGTTGAATTTTTGTGGTCGCGACAATAGAAATGGGGTCTGCGTCAATGATCTGTCCTTTACCAATATTTTCAGAATCAGATTCTAAATCAGAGTTTGGCTCTTTGTCTTTGATGTCGGTCATCAATGACTATTTTGAGAAACATTCATCGATGTTGTGCCAGGGGATTTTGTGGAAATCACATCATTTTCCGGTGTCCTTCTTTGTCTTCCCATGACCCTTCTTTTCCTGTTACTTGGACTAGTTTTCGGGAGACTATTTGTTAGAGCCATCTTTCTCATACTTTGGTTGTTACAGATTTATAGATCCGAACTCCTGTTTGTTCTGGTGCTTAATTTTTTGCTCGATTTTAAAAACATATCAATAAGCAACACTGAGTGATGAGATGTCCAGAAAATCCATTTCAGTTTGGATGTATATGTGTAGAGCTCCACAGTATTTCAGAACCAAATGTCATTCAGAGTCTTTGATACCCAGCTTGGTGCGTAAGGTATGGAAGGTATTGGTGAACTTCGGAACTGCTTGGCCCCTCTCTTGTCGCAGTGTGGTCCATTTCATGTACTGGTCCTCATAGTTACCAACAAGATAATACTATTCCTTTACCGCATCCACAAAAAAATCCTAAGTGGGCTCGGCCCCATATATTCCAGACTCCTCTGTGAAACTTTTCTCCCAGTAAGTTTCCCACCAATGATTGACACGAGGGAGAGCTTTAAGGAGTGTGAAGGTGATCTTTTCTCTGTCAAAAAAATTGTGAACAGAGAAATACCCTTCTAGTAGATTTAACCATTTTTCTAGGCTTTTGCTTCTATCTGCCCTTCAAATACAGGAATATCAAAATTAACTTGTACCTTGAAAGGTGAGGTGCTTCCAAAGTGGTCGTTTGATGAACATGCACATGTTTCTATCAGCAGGCATTTAAGGACGTGGGAAAAATTCTCCATCATTTCATCCCTCTGTCACGTGAGAGCTTGCTCAAGCAACAAACTGATAGGATCGTCTGCTCCGTCACATGAGATCTTGCTCAAGCAACAGATTGATAAGATCGTTTGCTCCATCGCTTTTCTTTTCTTCCACCATTAAGGGTTTCTTGGGTGTGTGAGAACGATTGTACTCAAGAGAGACAAGCTTGAGACCCAACTTGCTATACTCAGACCTTGTTGGGGACATGCACTAAAAAAAAACAATCAAGAGAAGCCTGCTCTGATACCACTGATCCGGATAATTTTCGTCATGAAATGAGAGCAAAGATATAATAAATAAATGCACAGAGATATCACAGATATTCAATAATATAATATAAATGTATCATAGATGCAACAATAAACACATATATACAGTAATACATGATTTCTATTAATCAAATAAATGTATAGAGACTGTAAAAATACAGAGTGAAAGACTCGCTAGAATGGTGGCAACTTATCTCTGAGAAGAGATGTGACAGCTACTCGCATTGGCAAGAAGACGATTACAATGAGGCTATGAAGGAATTTTTAAAATAAATGGGATTTCCAAAAACCCTAGGCATCCAAAAACCTAATCCTAGGAGATGAAGCGCCAAAATTCATGTGCACCCCATTTGGGTAAGTTAGTACATCAACTTCCCAGGGTCGTAACTTTTTCATACGATCTTTGTTTTAGGTGTATGATAGCTCGTTGGAAAGGTATCATCGAGGAGATTCATATTGGGGCCTCAATCATGCCTTTATATATCATTGAGAACCTCGATATCGAAAAACCTTCATTTGGGCCCTCAAAATGGCCCTGGAAGTTAAAAACTGCTAAAAATAGTAAATTGCCAAAATTGCCAGAAAACTATTTTGAGCCAGTTGAAAAAGGTGGGTGGCCATTGATATCCACTTGGATCAAGGTCACCCCTTAGTTGGGGCTCAAATACATTAGGGAAAAAAGTTTTGTTAACTCTAAACAACATAACTTCTCAATCCAACGTGCCACTGCTGCAATTAGTCCACAGTCTCTCATTCCCTACATGCATGTCCCACCGAAAGAAGTGTGCCCCTTCCCTTATCAACAGTCCTTTGGCTTCCTTACTTCACTTGTAGGGCTTCAAAAACAGGCAGGATAATGAATTATTGGATCAATGCAACTAATGCCCAATGCACCGAGAAACAATTCTGAGCAACTCTCACTTGGAGAGAATGCTCACGGGACTGAAAACCCACCTATTCTATAACATACGGGCTTGGAAACCTGCTTCTTCAACAACATGTGGGCCTAAAAACCCACTTCTTTGAAAATATCCAGGTTCTCCCAAGCACATGAGTAAACCGGAGAATAAGTTACAATAGGCACAATATTCTTTGCCCCCCGAAAAGTTCATCTCCCTAATGGAGGTATGAATGAATTACCCCCAAATACACAAAGGCCAACAATATATATTGCATGCCTTCAACTGGACACTTGTCACTTTCAGAGATAACTTTATCCACTTGGTGACTCATTCCCATCCCTTAAGAACTTAGGATAATATATATCTGCAAAGTTTACTTTTTGGAAATATTATTAAAATATTCCCCCCCTTTCCCTTTTTTGGTGGAGTTAAGCCCCCCATCTCTTTTCATTTGGTCTATCAACACATAGTGATGTAGTATATTTATAAATTGAGTGTGATACACTTTATAAATATAGGCACACTGGTCCATTTACGTCCCAGATCACCAGCCAAATAACCATGCAGGGTCCCTGGCATTAAAACATGTGCATACAAATATATATACATCACCGTCATTCCTGTGCACTTACTTGAGTGTGCATAACACAGTGGAATATGTGTACCCTCCTTTGATTCATAGTCCACACTCGTTAGCTTAGTGTTGGCTCAATTTAACAAGACCTTAGGTTCATATTAGCTCACCAACAAAACCCACCAGATATTGGCCCTTTCGGTATCACCTGTGCGCAGGTGAAGTCTCACCCAAAGTATCTATTGGGGCTTCAAGAACCAAGTTGTACATGTGCAAAGGGATTTGAGGACAATGACATATTTCATATTACTTTGTTACACAATGCATTGTATTCTGTGGTTACAACCCCTTAGTTACTTAGTTAAATTTTATAAGCATGACCCTTATTATACGAATTTCAATATAACCCATTTATTAGTCCATTCACGTATACTGCAAAATAATCATACTGTACCTGAATCTATTCTGGCATTCATAAACAAAACCAATCACACTTAAAACATAGAAGTTAACATGGTTCACCCATCTTTGGGATACATCCACAATGACTGACTTCTTTATTATGATTTCAGTAATCTTCCTAGGCTTGCGCAATGTGCTACAACATATATATCAAAGTTACTTCACATCCTGCCTAGCCGCTCTGCAGTGTAAGCCCTTCTCACTTCTACAACTTCCCTAACTCCTCACATATAGACTCTTGCTCTCATAAGAGCTTACAAACTCAACACTCTCTATTCAGTAATTCTTTCTTTCAACCCTATGGACCCTCTAAATTTCCCATCCCATTACATATTTATACATTAAAAATAGGGTTTGAAACCTTATGACAACTCATCTAGAATTGACTACAACTGAAGTTGTCCTGCTGTCCAATCATTCTTTTCTTACTTTTGCACTTGCATGATACTTTTGCATGTTCACATGTTTCTTTTTCTTCTTTCACGTCTACATGTTTATTTTGCATGCTCTTGCATGTTGAATTGTTTCCTTTCCTCTCTGCATGCCTTTTTCTTTCTTTGGTTTATTTCCCTTTTTTTCTCCCACTTTATGTTTTTACTTTATCTCACTACGTTGCTCCATGCGCCTTTACTGCATGCTTTGTTTTTTAGTGTTTTTATTTGTTTGTACTCTACTACTGTGTAGTTCCTTAACACTTAGTTTTTTCTTCAAAATTGTATCTCCCTACTGCCTATCCAACAACCCCCCAACACTCACCTATGGCTTGTCTCAAGCCACTTAGGCCTATTGTGTTGTGCTCTTCCATGCGTCAGTCAACTTCTGAATGGTTTCCTTGGCTACCTGTACTCCTTTGGTGACCTATTCTTCCTTCCTCAAAATGTCTTCAACCGTTTGCGTTTTCAAAGTTGTAAGCTTCTCCTCACTCTCAATCAAAGCTTGCTTGACTGTGCCCTGCGCAGTGGTCAATTATCTAATCACCCTGAGTGCTTCATCCTGTAGGGGTATAAGTTTCTGGATAATATTCTTTTGTTCTACCTTCATCACTTCCACCTTAGCATACAACTGTCTTCTTGCCCAAATTGTTGTCGTCCATTTTGCAGGTGGTAGAGTATTAATGCACTCGTTTTCCTTTGTGCCTACTCCGGTGTGATTCTTATTTTATCTTCCAAATAATTTAGCTCTGGATTCATTGTTAGTTTTTCCCAAACTTGTGTTCTCTCATCACACATCTTCATGCAGTCTTCTTCTAGGCTATTGATTTTTGTGACTACTATATGCATTCTTCTTTCTCTTTTTTCTCTTTCTTCTAGTGGTGTCCTGGGTATTGTGTGTGATGATAAGTATGTAATTTGTGTTCGAAGTCCTTTAATTACTTCACCAATATTGAACACATTCTCTTCCATCATGTCCTCCATGACCATCGACACTTCTGGGATTTCTCTATATAGTTTCTCGACTATTGTTTGTATTCTTTGAGCCATGTGCTTGGCCTCATCCTTATCCCTTATTACTTTCTCAACGTTTTTATCAGCCTCACTCTTCTCCTTGAGCATACTTTCCATTTTCTATTCTACCTCCGTCTTGTACTGTAATACAAATGCATAATGTTGTTGCATCATGACCCTCTCCTCTTTCACCCTTGTCACCTCTATGACTACATTGTCTACACGAAGCCTCGTCTCTGCCATAATGCCCATTTGTAAGCTCTATAGTAGCATTTTTGGTATTCGATAGATCATTAAATTAAAAGAACTTATGGGGCACACTTGTTCTTATACTTCCAACGTCGGCCATTCAGTTGCATCTTAGTTAATTTATAATAATTTGCAGCCTTCTATTAGATATGTCATAAACGAAGGAGTGGCTTCCTAACTCGACATGATTGTTTCTCGATCTTCACTTGATCTTCTCTATGTGGAAATAATGACTATCTCTAAATGTTGATGCAATTCTGTCAGCTGATCTTGCACCTTCTTATTCAGCTCTTCCTGAAGGTGGGACACCTATTGGACCACTTCCTCCATGATGATCTTGACCTGATAACCAATTCTATCCATGTCATCATCATTTAATGTGTAGGTGGCATGTTATTTATGCTCTTTCACCTTCTTTCGTGCACCCTCCATCAATTGTTTTTTCTTTTCCTTTATTTTCTCTCCTGCTTTTAGGATTGTCGTCTGTGCATGCTTTGTTGATGGTTTTATACATTGTGTATTTCTTGCACCATTTCCGTGGTCTTCTGGTTCTTCTTCTTCACTCTCTTGCTCCTCCTTGTGGTGCAATGTCGTTCCATGGTGGGATGTATTCTCTATGAAATCTCGGCACCGGGGCTGAATCTCCAGGTGTTTCTTCAAACTCAGGCATCAATGTTGGTAGTTTCGTCGCTTTGCGTGCTGCGATACTTGGTCCTCCAAACTTCGGTGGTGCCATTCTTGTCAGCTACTGTATAAGAACTAGCATACTGAGTTGATACTGGTTCATCTCTAGTTCAACTCTGGCTTAGCTCTGTGCCCTCACTTCTCTTTATCTATTATGAATAACCTTTCAGTGGTTGTCCAGATACCATTTTATAACTTGTCGACAACTGTATAATTTCCTTTGCACCCAACAAAATGTTTAATCTCATTGTCCTCTTATCATTAATACTTTCCCTATTGTGTTATTAATTCCAAATCCGTCGATGATTCTTTTATGAATTATGCTAGTCTGTCAAGATATTTCATGGTGCCTTATATTAATGGTTACGTGTCCCCTAGATGATTCATTTATTGTCTCTTTCTGGTCTATCCTTTCCTTTTTTTATTGTGCTTTAAAGATCTTAACTATCCCGCGCAATAGTTGAGTTTTACACTCTCTTCCTTGCATCTGTGTCGTTTATTCTTCCCCGAATTGCGTCGAAAATTCTGCAATGCGTTGTTACCCGTTGTGATAGTTTCTATGACTTATGCTTCTTGTCGGACTATGTATTCTTTTTTAAGTGATAACTTCATAATTTTTTTTGGACCAATGATTAAATAAGCATGGAAATCCTTCTATCCTTTCTCTTGTGTGTTGGGTAAATAGTTTTCTTGCTCCTTAAGTACTGTAAGAATTTCCATACCCAGGGGTTGGCTATGTAGAAAGTTATCTTCCATTGTCCTTATTGCTTCTTCAACCATCCTATATCGTGTGGGATGGACTTGTCTATGCCGCTTATATTTCCTTTTGCATCATTTTCTACCTTGCTGACATCTTGTTCTGGGAAAACTCATTGCAATTGAATCTTCTTGTTGTAAGGGATCTGCTTCACTATATGTTTTTTCAGACTTTGGTGGTGCCATGACTCTTTGCAACAATCTCCTGGTGACCAACACCTACAATTATGCAACAATTCCTTGCATGTCTCCCTTGTTTTGGTTGAGTGCTAGCTATCTCTCTCATAACTCAACCAATATTGTCCCTTCTAGTGATCCCTCATATGATTTTATAGCTACTATGAGTTGCGCACATACCCGTGGTATTATCTGAATATACTCTTTACACATCCTATCATAATATCAAATTATTTTCCATGATGTGGCTTGGATCTGCCAACTTGTCTGAATCTATGTGCCCTCATTGGATGAGATCGATACACAGTCACATTTGCTCTGTGATACTTGTCTTATCAAGTTTGGTCAGTACTTATGTTCTCATATTATGATGTTGTACTTCCTCCATGCTTTCTTTGTTAGTCCATCACAATATTTACAATATTTTATATTTATGGTTATGTACCTTCCATAATTTCAACATGATGTTTGTACTAACCTATCTTTTCCCGCGTTGTTTTTTTTTAATGGTACATATCTTCTTGCACAGTTCCCCTCACTGGGCATCAATTTGTCCCTCTCTATAAGGTTTCAACTCACTTTCGTGCACTAATTCCCTCAAAACTTCTCAATTGAGTGTTTCCAACTACGCAACACCTGCTCCTGTTATGTTCTTAATCACATATGGACCCAACCAATGCATTGTGAACTTACCAGGGTGCTGCATAAACTTACTGATATACAATAATACTAAGTCTTAGACTTGGAATTTTTTCTACTTGATATTTCGATCATGCCAGGATTTCTCTCGTGCTTTCTAAACTTGTTGGTGGAATCCTGCAATGAATTTGTCTTCCTCAATCTGCAATAATTCTGCTAATCTTTCCTCTACTATGTCGTAATCTGAAAGATCAACAATAGTTGCAATACACAGACTAAGTATAATAAAATCCATGGGAATTATGACGTCTTTCCCATACACCAACCTGAATGGTGTATATCCTGTCATCTTCTTACTTATGGTCCTATATGCCCATAAGACTGCGAGAACTCTTAAGTCCCAGTCATCCCTTCTGGCGTTGCAAATCTTAGTCAATGCTTTCTCAAGAATTTCATTAAAGACTTCTACCGTGCCATTGGCTTGTGGGTGATATGGTGTGCTTCTATGATGATCGATTTGGAATTCCTCTGTTAACACCGCAAATGTTTTGTTCAATAAGTGTGTCCTTTGACACTTAACAAGATATGCAAGCATCCAAACCTTGTCACTACATTTTCAAACAGGAAGCACGCAACAGTCTTAGAACTGCAATCTATAATTGGTGCTTCTTCGACCCATATGGTTAAATGTTCTGTCGTAGTTACTATATATTGAGCCCCTGTTCTTCTTGTTTGTGTGTTGATTGGTACAAAAAATCTATTTCCCGCTTGTCGAAATAGATTGTAATGTAATCCGTGGGTTCAATGGAATCTTATCCCTTCTATATGGTTTTCCCACTCTTTGACAAACACCGCATGTATGACAATATTCTTTATCATCCTTGTGTAGCGTAGGCCAACAAAGTTCTATGCACAAGATCTTCTGCATAGTTTCTCTACTTACATAATGTCCTCTCGCTATCCCTTCATGTGCTTCTGCAAGTATCATTGGCCTCTCATGCTTTACCACACATTGTTTGAGTATTCCATCGACCCCTAATTTGTATAAGCTCCCTGCAATTAGCTAATAGTCTGCGACCTTCACTACAAGATGTTCCTTCTATGCCACTTTCATCTCAGATGGAGCCATTCACGTACTTATAAACTGAACAATATATGGAAAGTAGTCATCCACCATCCCAACGACAAAAATCTTTGTTATTTTACTTTTATTGCATATTTTTTCTTATTTTTCTTATATTAACGAGGAATTTGATTATATAAAATGCAGTTGATATTAGATTTTTAATCTTAGACATTTGTTTTATTTTAAGATTGTCGAATTCGAGGATAAAGAGGAGGATGATCCTAATTATTCTAAGACAAGATAAAGGGATGAGGATATAAGTGACATTTTATTTGGGGGTCAACTAATACGGCTAGTGGTGATAAGGAGGAGGAAGCGACCGAGGTTGATTTTGATTCTACCAAGGAATTTATTGGTGTAGATGAAAAGGATGATGCAAATTCTACTAGGGGGTATAGATAGGCATGATATTAATGCTAGTTGTATTTATTACTTCTTTATGATGTTTTTCAATGATGACATGGATATCATATTGATTTGTTTAATTGATTGGTGTTGACATGTGATGATATGGACATCATTTTGACTTGTTTATATTGTTGGGTATGTGTTATATTCTTTGCACAATAAAATATAGTATCTTTGTTGTGTTTTGGGCGCACAGGGTCACAGGAGGGTTGTAGGGGGTGGACCCCCCCCACAAA
>JASDQU010102777.1:398961-426093 GCA_032191745.1 Picea mariana
TATATATATATATATATATATATATTGACTACTAGGCTACATATTGTTGTAGCTCATACCTTTGTATCTCATAAACAAGGCTACTTACATATATACAAAAATAAAATTTCAAAAAGAGATGAGGCTTCCCCATAGTCTAAAGATGAGTATATCTTAATACAAAAAAACCATCCATCAAAACAGAGCTTGAAACTGAACATCTGGAACTAGCCACATTTAGAGAAAAATATGACAAAAAGATGCAAATGGCTAGTGTTGGAGTTGATCTTTTATAAATGGCATGCGATAGTACTCATAAATTTCACCGTTGATGTCTTCTATGATCAACCATTGTCCAAATTCCAACTGCAGTCCATCTTTAGAGAGCTAATCTTCGACCATTATCATCTTCGTGTAAACATGATGAATGCCAAAGTTATCAAAAGTAGCAACAAGTATTTGTATTTATTCAAAAATAGGAAGTAAATGGATATTTTGAGAAAGCTGTGTATTTCGGATCCAATTCACTATTGTTTGTGAGCCACCAAAAATTTGTATGGAATTGACATTTTTTTCTTTTGCAAAGAGCAGTAGTAGTTTTAGAGACATCAATTCAGAAAAATTGTCTGAACTAGAACCCAACCCCATCTTTATTTTTACGCTAACTTGATCCAATAAATATAGAACAACCCCACCTCCATAATTTTGGTTTCTATTTTAGGATGCACCATCAAAGAAATCCCATGACCTTCGATGGTCCACTCTTTCTTCGTGAATTACCCTTCTGGTCTCCTTCTCTTTGTGTTGTAGAAAGTGGTCGAGAATACTAATACATTGAACAATAGTGATTTCAGGAGGTCTATCTTTATTTCAGAAGATTGAGGAGTTCCTAGCAAGACAAGTACCCCAACATACACAGAGTGGGAGAGCCCTTACTTTATTATTGGTAGCATTTGATGATCATGTCTTCCAAGAATATTTTACCCTCTATCCTTTGCAAGAAATAGCTCACCCCTTAAAGCTGGATACCTCTTGCTAGAACACCTTGATAAAGGGACAAAACATAAACACATGCACTTGGGATTCCTCTTCGTCTTTGCATAGTGGGAACCATCTTAGGCCTACTATTTGCCTTTTTTTTATGACCTCCTAGGTAGGGAATTTTTGAACCAATAAGCACCACATAAAAAGTTTGGAATTAAGTGGACAGTTTACCTTCCACAACTCTTTCCACCACCATTTCGAATCCCTTAGGTGAAGGTCAATATTAAGCTAGATATATCCCATTCTTGGGGTGTAAAATCTGAGAGGGTTCAAAGCCCACACCATCTCATGTTCCCTGTCCGATAAGAAGATATGAGGTAATTTCAATGCCCTGATCTAGTTTTCTCAAATAAATTCATACTTAGCCTCCAAACCCAAACTAAAATTAGTCTGCCATTCACGTGGCCAGATAGTGGTTCGGGTTGGATCTCTGACCTAAGAAAGGTAGAACAATCTATTTTCTTGGAGGCTTTGGATCAAGTTTTTTGGAAGAATGTGTGCTCCACCATTGCCTGGCCTGGGGTCCTTGCCAAAATGAACTTTTTTTCCATTACCAACCTGCCATGCTAGACCATCTCCAATAACATCAAAGGAGGACACCAAATTCTTTCCATATAATTGAAGCTGGAGAGTACTTTTTTGTAGGGTTTCTTATCCATTCCTGAAGTGAGGAGGGTCGAATGTATTTTTGAGTCACCACCTAAGTTCATAAGTTTTCTGTGGAAATCGGTCTCCAAACTGGCTTTGCAGTTAGTGCCTTTGCAAAGAGGAATATGTTCTTTAGACCCCATCCTCCTAATGATTTTGGGATAGCCATGGTAGACCATTTCACCCGGGAAAGAACAACTTTTTCTTGAGTCCCTATCCACAGAAATTTTGAGTAGAGCTTCCTAATATTTTCAAGAATCCCTTTCAGAATCCATGCAAGGGACATCCAATAGACTAATATGGCCTCTAGAACAGATTTAACTAAGACCAACCTCCCTACACGAGAGAGCCAATTGAAACTCCAAGAGTTTAATCTCTTCTCCATCTTTACAAGAATCCACACCCAATCCATCTTTCTATATCTATTAGGCTTAAGATGAAACCCCAAATGCTTTAGTTTGTCATCAAAGTTCCTTACTTCAAAGGGGAAAACATTCTTGTAGGTTTCTATCTCTTCCTCCTCCAAATTATGAATTGAAATTGTGGATTTCCTTTCATTGATCAACATCCCAATAGCTCGACCAACGAGATCCAAAATATCATGAAATGTTTTTGCATCCCTTCACATACCATTACAAAATAACAATACATCATATACAAACTGGAGGTGAGTAATTTGAATATTTGGGGTTAAAGAAATTCCATATAATTCCTTGTTCATACTAATTTTTTTCAGGGTCCTGCTTAAACCTTCCACCACTAGAAGATATAGTAAGGGAAAGAGTGGGAAACCCTGGTGAAGTTCTCTCTCAGCCCTGAAGAAGGGGGATGTTGACCCATTAATCAAAACAATGAAGTATGTGGAAGTGATACATCTCATAACCCATCTGATAAAAGCCACTTCAAATCCAATATGAGTTAGAAGGAGTCTGATATAGAGCCAATTAACTCAATCATAAGCTTTAGATAGGTCAATTGTCAGAACTACCCCTTTTATCTTCTTGGTTTTTATGGAGTGAATTCATTCTTAAGCTACCCCTATGGGTTGATGGATTTATCGACCTTCCAAGAAACCAAATTGTTGTTGTGAAATTGTCTCAGAAAGAACCCTTTTGATTTTCCTAGCTATCACTTTTTCCACTATTTTATAAATACAATTGCATAGGGAGACGGGTCTGAATTCATCCATGCATTGTGGAGAGTCAATCTTTGGAATTAAAGCTATGAATGTTGAATTCAGTGGTGCATGCATATTCCCCTTTATGTGGGATTCTTCTACCACAACAAATATATCTTTACCAATTAATTCATAGAAGCTAAAAAACAATTCAATATTATATCCATCTGGGCTTGGGATTTTATTTTCCTGGAAAATATGGGGCACCACTTTGACTTCGTCCTCTGAAACCACCTCCATAAGATCTTTATTTTTTTTCTTCATTAACAAAACAAGGGAAAGGTAGAGCAAGGTGGATTATCTTTGTTATGTTTGACTCACCAGATACTTTAAATAGGTTATGGAATTGATTCTTCCCCAAATGAGCTAGGTCCTTGAAGGAAGTTACCTCATTACTGAGAGAGTCTTTCAGGCTCCATATAGTATTCCTGGTATTCCTTCTATTTGTGAAGGTATGGAAATATTTTTTGTTTTCATCACCACTTTTAAACTAGATAGCTCTGCTTTTTTGTCGCCATACGTCCTCTTGTTCTTCTAATAGCCATTTGTTTTCATTTCTAGAGACACCAGGACCTCTTTCAATTCTGGAGTGATATAACCTTCTCCATATAAGTCATAGATAGTCTGCAGAGCTTCCTCTACTTTCTTAAGGGCATGATCATCCCTTTCTTTTTTTTGAAAATCCCATCTCACCAATTTCTTTTTTAACCTTTTGAGATTTGTAGTAAAATGGATCCTAGCCACTATGCCCCCCACGAGATTGAAATGTTCCCAGCACTCCTTTACCATCTCTCAAAATATTTCCTCCTTTGCCCATGCTAGGTTATATTTGAAAGGACTCGGGGTCTTTCTTGGACCTCCATCAATGTCCAAGAAGATAAGAGAGATCTGATTTTCCTCCACTCCCTATCCATTTCTTGTAGTGCAAACTCTAATTTAAAAGTTTATCATAGATTAAGAATCTATCCAGTCCTTTTGTTATTCATTCCTCCCCTATCCTCTTATTTCTCCATGTAGGACTTAGTTTTATGGGTGCAATGTCTAAGAGGCCCCCCTCTGATAGGAGATGTCTGTTAGGATATTTAAACACTTAGGAGTTAGTAAGATCTACTTGGTCTATTGTGTCGTTAGGTAAAAGTGTGTTTTCTAGTGTGTTTCTTTAGTATGCATTAGTATGCATTTGTAGTTAGGAAATCCAACAGTCACGATATGTTCCCGACATAGAGTGATCCGACGGTTCATACTCTCCTCGATCTTAACGGCCATTGATCTGTGGCTTAGCAACCGATTGGTCCATGATCTCTATTTAAACAACATGGAGGGTCATTTGTCGATGATCGATTGTGAGACACTCTCTTGTAAAATCTCTCTGTAATCTTTTTCTTTGCATTATTAAACTTCTCCAAGTGGTCACGTTGGATGGGACTGTGGATGTTTCCCCGTAGGGGTTTTACCATGGAAAAAACCAGTATGTTGATCTTTGATCTATTTATGTGAGTGGTTACTGAAGGTGTTCATCCTCTGTTGGAATACATGTGTTGTTGAACATGGTATCAGAGCCTGTTTGAAGACTCGCTCATGTTGTAGATCGAGATCATGAAGTCGAGTTGTCTCATCTCCACTTTCTTTCATTTTCGTACATTTCTAGGCTGAAAGGACTATTCCATTGTGTCCAGATCCCTCGTTTCAGTCAGGAACACTTTTCGTTTCACTCGAAAAGGCTTTCGTTTTCCCAAGATATGGCCATTGCAGTCAGATCTGGAGGTATAAAGCTTGAATACACATTTATTTAAATTTTTGCAGAGTAGTATTTTGGTTTTTTTTCGGTTTTGTTTTATTTATTTCCGAGTTGCTACTCTTTTAGATATACATATGCTCTTTGCCCCATGCCCTATGTGATCTCGGAAAATCAGAAACAGATAGGAAAAGTTGCATCTTTCAGGTAAGCTAACCAAGATCTAACCCTTATTGTCATCGAGAAGTGAAATTTTTTTCTTGTGTGAAGAGTTTTTTTCTTGTCTGAAAAGAGTTTTTTTTTAGCACGCTCTCCAAGGTCATCTTCAACAACAACAACAACAACAATCCTCCTTCTAAACATTACAATATGTTTTGCTAAATCATTTGGTTAAAAGTTGTATTATTAAGTAAAAGGTCTTGAGTTCAAGTCTCTCTTTTGTTACATTTTTTGAAAAAATTCATGCTAAAATTGTAAAGTGTATTTCACTTCAAGTATAAAAGTGAATCACTATAAGTAGCTTTAGTATTTTATTTTAGAGTTATTTATTTTGCATGCAACTTTTCTGTTATAAAGTAACTTCATTGTAAAAGTGATCCCCACTTCTCTTTATAAAAGTGGGTCACTTCATAAAACAACTTACACAATCACGTGGTCATTTGGTTACCGATTGTGCCTTTTTAAAAAGGGCATAACTCTAACATCGGAAGTCCGTTTTCAGTGCCGTTTTTTTTAAAACCGCATAATATTTCGAGCTATTTCCATCCAGATCATCAGTTTCAATCTTTAAATCCACATTATCTGCATATTTAATATGGCTTCTACAAGTATTGTCTTGCTTACCAACAACAACTACTTCCAATGGAAATCTCATATGGAAGATTTATTAAGAAGTAAAGGCTTGTACCAGATTACCTTGGGAAAGGAAAAAGCACCCACTGATGCTAATAAGAAATCCAAGTAGGATAATAGGAATGACGAAGCATGTGGACTAATCGGAATTTCCATCTCTCCTGATTTAAGGTACCACCTTCAAGATATTGATGACCCCAAAGAAGGTTGGAACAAGATTGAATCTATGTTTGGTAAACTCAATATTATTCGAACACAACAGTTAGAAAATCAAATACTAACCTTGAGTCCAAATGATTTTTCTTGCCTTGGAGACTATCTATCTAGGTTTAAAACACTCGGAATTTTATGTGAAGAATGTAAGATAAAGATGGAGGAAGATCGTTGCATCTATATTATTCTTTCTTTTAGGTAGTGCATATTATGTGTTTGTATATACCTTTTATGCCATGAGAGAAGCTCTAGGGGAAGAAGCTTATGAAAAACCCACTCTTGAGTCCTTTTGTGCTTCTTTGATTCGAGAGGAAGATAATCTTGTACAATTTGGAGTGATCAACACTGCAAGTCCCTCCATCAAAGACTTAGTTTCCCAACAGAAAGATAAACCCAAGTATCCCAAGAAGCAACATCCTTGCTACAACAAAAAACAACATAAGGTTCCCAAACCTGCTCGGACAGCTTCAACTCCTACTGGTGACAAAGGAGAAAACTATAAAAGTAAGAATACTAACAGGCATTGCAACTTTTGTGATAAAGATGGTCATGATGAGTCCAAATGTTTCAAGAATATGGCAGCTTTAGAAGCAGCGATGAATAAGCACAACATCGGTATTGATTCTACTTCTTCTTCTCATGGACATGCACTTTCTGCTTCTGGTTTCTCCTTCAATTCAAATTCTACTACTACTTCTTCTTCTGATGAGTGGCTTATTGATTCAGGAGCATCTTATCATATGGCTAAGGATAAAGACATATTTTCTTCTCTAAATGAATGTAACACCAAGAAAATATTTGTTGGTGATGATAGATCTCTCAGTGTTTTAGGATCTGGAACAGTTCAAGTAGATAATGGTCATTTCAATGATGTATTATTTGTTCCAAGTCTTTCTTGTAATCTTCTATCAGTATATCAAATCACTCATTCAGGCGAAGATAAAACCGTCGAGTTTTCACTTCACCAAGTTGTAATCAAGGATCTAAAATATCCTAAGCATGTTCTTGCAACTGGAATTGCTGATGATATTACCAGGTTGTACAAGTTTTACAACTTTGGGTCATCATCTTTTTCATCATTTTTTGTTGCTCTTAGCGATGACTTGAGAAAAATTTGGCATGAGCGGTTTGGTCATTTAAACTATCGCTCATTGCAGCAACTATATAATCAACAGATGGTGACTGGTCTTCCTCTTGTTTCATGGAGAGATGGTGTTTGTGCGAGTTGTGTTCTCGGCAAACATCATCAGGACAGTTTTGACAAACATGCCTCTTGGCATGCCTTAGGTCCTTTGCAGCTTGTTCACGGTGATTTGTGTGGTCCACTTTCTTCTCCTTCTTTTTCTGGGTGCAAGTATTTCTTAACTTTCATTGATGACTTTTCTAGACGTACTTGGGTTTACTTCTTAAAACTCAAGAGTGAAGTTTTTGACAAATTTTTGGCCTACAAGGCCCTTGTAGAAAAGTAATCTGGACATCAAATTCAAAGGTTAAGAACAGATAATAGAGGCGAATATGTGAACAATAATTTTACAAGCTACTTCACTACACAGGGAATCCAAATGCAACACACTGTTCCATATACACCACAACAAAATGGTGTTGCTGAGAGAAAGAACCGCACATTAAAAGAAATGGTTAATTATATGATCCAATCTAAGGGATTAAGTCTAGAGTATTGGGCGGAAGCCATCAACTGTGCAATTTACATAGTAAATCACACTCCCACAAAGGCTCTTAAAAATATAACACTGGAAGAATCTTGGACTAAAATTAAACTAGATGTAAGTCACTTCCGTGTATTTGGCAGTATAGAATGGGATCACATTCCTGATGAGAAAAGGAAAGCATTATAGCCAAAAAGTGAGAAGTGTATATTTGTTGGTTATTCTAAAGATGTCAAAGGTTACATACTTCTTCAATTACATTGTAATGAAATTATTATTAGAAGAGATGTTAAATTTGATGAAAATCTCTTGGCCTGCGAGCCTAAATCGACGATTGTGCCTTCTTCGGCTTGCGAGCCATCTTCAGCGTTCGTTCCTTCTTATGATTTGGTTTCTTCTTCAGATGATGACAGTGAGGATTAAAATCCACCTCCACCTACTCACCCTCATCCAGATGAGTCCTTTGAACCTGAACCAACACCAGCTCCACCACTTCCTAGATGGGTCCGTTCAACACGAGAAGCAGCTGGCGATCTTATCGGTGATCCTTCAGATCAACGTCGGACATGTTCACAGTTCCAGTGAGCCTCTTCTATTTTGTCTCAAGTTTAAGAAACTCGTGATCCAGAGACATTTGCAGAAGCTTCAGGTCATCCAGATTGGGATACAACAATGAATGAAGAGTATTGTTCTTTAATGGAAAACAATACTTAGGATCTTGTAACTCTTCCAAAAGGAAGAAAACTTGTTAGATGAAAATGGGTTTACAAAACTAAGTATGCATCAGATGGAAGTGTTGAAAGACATAAGGCTCGGTTAGTTTCCAAAGGATTTTCCTAAGTTGAAGGAATTGACTATAATGAAACCTTTGCCCCTGTAGAAAAAATGAATTCCATCCACCTTCATGCCCTTGCTACCTCACATAAATGGGAGGTCCATCAGATGGATGTTAAATTTGCCTTCTTGCACGAAGACTTGCAAGAAGAAATCTACAAGGAAAAACCTCCTGGCTATGTCCATAATGACTCTAGCCTTGTTTTTCGCCTCAAGAAATCTCTTTATGGTCTCAAGCAAGTTCCCCAGGCTTGGTATGCCAAAATGGATAGCTTTCTTATTGCGACTGGATTCTCTAGATGTCATTCTAATCCTAATGTCTATACCAAGAAAGTAGGAAGTCATCTCATAATCCTTGTCCTTTATGTTGATGACCTTATCCTTACTGGTAGTGACTCAAAACTTTTAAACCATGTGAAAACTAGCCTTAAGAAAAAATTTGAAATGACAGACTTAGGATTTTTGCACTATTTCCTTGGCCTCCAAGTTTTGCAAACCAATGAAGGAATTTTTATTTCCCAGTCTAAGTATGCTTGTGACCTTATTCGTCGCTTTCACATGGATGATTGTAAACCAACCCCTTCTCCCTCCCAGTCTGGAGTCAAGATTTCTACCACCTATACGTCTCCTAAAGTTGATGCCACCGTGTATTGTCAGTTAGTTGGTAGCCTCTTATACTTGACTCATACCCATCTTGGTATTTCCTTTGTTGTTGATCTTGTTGCTCAATATATGCAAACACCCCATGAAAGCCATTGGAAAGCAGATAAAAGGATACTTCGCTATGTTCGTGGTACAATTCATTTCAGGATACATTACAGTTTAGGGGGGACTCCTTTATTGGTTGGTTTCACTGATTCAGATGACCCTGATGATCGGAAGTCTACTGCAGGTTATGTTTTCAGCCTTGGTTTAGGAACTATCACTTGGGCCTGTAAGAAACAACAGGCTATTGCACTTTCTTCAGTATAAGCAAAGTGTCGAGTAGCGGTAAATGCAAGTCAGGAATCCCTGTGGCTTCGACAGATCCTTTTAGAGTTTGGATTCCAGCACCAACATCCGACCAGCCTTTGGTGTGACAATCAGAGTGCCATGAAGCTTGCTAAAGACCTAGTTCAAAATCAGCGTAGCAAACACATCGAGATACACATGCACTTCATCAGAAAGCTCATTCATGATCAAGTTATTGAAGTGCTCTTTTTCCCTACAGAAGATCAAGTTGCAGACATTTTCAAAAAGTCTCTTACAGAAGTGAAGTTTTACAAACTTCGATCTATGTTAGGAGTTCAGGAAGTTGTCATTAAGGGGGGATAGGCTCTAATGCCTTTTTCCTTCTCCTATTGTGTCACTATTGTAAATCCTTCAATCCTATCCCAAGTTGTTCTTAAGGGAGGATGTTAGGATATTTAGACACTTAGGATTTAGTAAGATCTACATGGTCTATTGTGTCGTTAGGTAAAAGTGTGCTTTCTAGTGTGTTTCTTTAGTATGCATTAATATGCATTTGTAGTTAGGAAATCCGAAAGTCACGATATGTTTCCGACATGGAGTGATCCGACGATTCATACTCTCATTGATCTTAACGGCCATTGATCCATGGATTAACACCTGATTGGTCCATGATCTCTATTTAAAGAGCATGGAGGGTCATTTGCTGATGATCGATTGTGAGAAAATCTCTTGTAAAATCTCTCTGTAATCTTTTTCTTTGCATTAATAAACTTCTCCAAGTGGTTGCGTTGGTTAGGGTCGTGGATGTTTACCACGTGAAAACATCGATGTGTTGATCTTTGATCTAGTTATGTGAGTGGTTACTAAAGGTGTTCGTCCTCTGTTGGAATACCTGTGTTGTCAAACAATGTCGGAAGAAAACCGTATGGGAGTTAGCACGGGCCCTCAAGCCCCAAACCTTAGCATCTCCTAAGGAGAAATTTAGATCTCCCCCAATGATCACATTGTCCCTTAAGAAGAAATATATGTGGGACAATGATTCCTAGTATGGGACCTTATTCTAGTAGGGCCCATAGATGTTCAAAATTGTGAAGATTTGATCCAGATCAACACAAAAGACCTCCACTCTGAGCCCCAACTCAAATCCCGAATAGTTAATCATCTTTAATTTTCATTGGTTCACATTGATTTCAAATCCCCTTGATCTTCCACTAGCATACATGTCTATGAATGAACACTAGCGAAAGAGGGATTTCAAAAGAGAGGTCATTGTATCACTATCCCCCATAGTTTCTTGCAACGAGATAATGTCATATTGATGAGAGGCAATCAATATTTTCAAGGATTTTTTTTTTTATGGGCATGCCACACCCCAACAATTGAATGAGACAATTTTCATGTTGGGACTCCCTCCTATGGATTCACTGCTCTAAGTGCCCCTACTATGGAGAGTTGTTTCCCTATTGCCACATCTACCAAAGGTTTTTTCTAAGGCTTTGAGAGAAAGTATTTTCGACCCATACCCTTTATACCTGACACTGCTCTGGGATTTTTCCCCAAACCTGGTTTGTTCACCCCTACAGACCCCATCACCTATATGTTTCTTAGATTGTAGATGATGGCCTCCTCCTCTGAATGCAAGGATGACTCTGAATATTCTGAATTCAATATGTGTGGGTTCGCTTCAGGGGTGGTCGTAGAGGGGAGAGAGAGCACATGGGTCATTAGAGCATCAAGGGGTGAGGGTAATTTGAAATTTTGTGTGGAAGGAGGGGGATGAGATAGCCTTTTCCAATCATTACCTAGTACAAAAAGTGAGTTTATAGTAAAATTTATAGAATGATAAGGTAGAAGAGATGTACCCTAAAGGGATAGGCCTAGCTGCTTGGGCGCCACATTCGAAAAAGATTACCGGATGGAGAACTGGTGAGTCATCAAAAGAAACCAAGGCCACTGGGACAATCTGAGAAAGGGTAATTCCATCATTTGAAGAAGACCCAATAGAATTTTGTTTGCAGCCCTTGCATTCCTCTTCTTGTAGCTTTCCGTCGTCAACATTTTTTGGGGGTACTAAAACCGATTCCTTCGACATCGGAAGGGGAAACCTTCATAGTCCAGTCTTTTCTTGAAAACCTCCCTCCCAGATACAAGTTCCAAATCCTCCACCAAACCCTCCCACAAGTTAATATAAAATAGAATGCGTGCCACTACACATTCATCCAAGGCCAAAAAGGACATGTCTGCATCCAAGAAAGTTCCAAGAGTGTTCCCAATCATTTTGAAAATCTCCTATGTCCATAATTCTAGCGGGAGACACAGGAGACAAACCCATATGGGTACAATATCCAAACTTTCCTTCCTTGCATCAAAAAGAGGCGTTCAAAACTTGAAAAGAATAGGGGTTGAGTCTGCACTCCACGACACATTGAGGGCCCAAAGGGCATCCTCGAGATTTCAAAATTTGAACACAAACCAAACCTGAGCAATTATCTTTACCTCTGACACATACCATAAATTCCCTGTCCAGCGGAATGGATCCCACTCCTTTAGGTTTTTGGTGCTAAAGTGGAGGCCCTAGGAATTTCCTACCAGTGCCTTTGATGAAAAATACAAAACCGATGTCATTTGGATATCCTACCCTAGGACCAGTCTGACCAGTCTGATCTTCATCTTAACACACTTATTCTTTCTCTTACACTTGCTCCTTGCCTGGGAAAGAACACACTGGTGAAACTATGATATAGAAAGAGGAAGGTCCCTCGTGGACTCAATAGGATACCCTAACTCTTCGCTTAGAGTGACTGGTCATAACAGTTGGGATTGGACCAGAAGAGAGTTAGCGAATTATGCCAGCAAAAAGGGTTTGAGAAGCCCCTAGATGGGCTATTGTAGCCGATAGAAGCATTTGACACTACGAAACCATGAATTGGGTGGCATTATGAGAGAGGAGAGGAATGTTCATCACTAACGTGGAGAAACCTTAGATATCCAAGCATATGATAACCTGACTCCCATAAATCCTCCGACGAAGAGAGAGGGTAATGAGAAAACAACATTTCCCCTACCATCGCTATACCTCTAAGATTCAAAACTAGAGCCTATTTAGAACCATCTACATTAGGGAATACAAGAATAAATTATCTCGAGAAGGGAGGAATGCCTACCATCAAAATAGGTGAGGAGACAAGTCCTATTGATGCTCCAGAATCAATGTCAACCTGCAACGAAGACGTGGCTTGACAAGAGAAAAATATTGTGCTAGCTAAAAAGCCCCAGATATCAACCCCTTCCATTGGGTCCATGTTATAATCTAACAGTTCCTCCTCTTCATAACTGTTAACTGCTTGCTGCATACTCTTGCCTTAACCATCGATGAGATAATAACAATCGCTCACTCACTGCGGCCCTTCAACCTTTGTCTGATTTAGGGTTTCCACAAACCATCATTATGTCCCTCACAATTTTTTTAAACAATGAAGATGGATGGTGAATAAAGAATTAGAGGTGTGACTCTAAATAGGTTGTTGATTTTCCTAGTTTTGGGTACTAGGGTAAAACCTTTGTGTAATGTGTGTGCCATTTGTATCTTTTATGTTTTTATTAAGAATGCATTTGCACTAATTAATTGTACAAGATTAAAATATACATTTGGTATTAGATCATTTATTTTCTATAGGGGGACGCCTTTGTGGCTAAGTTTTTGGCTCGAGACTGTGATAAACCTTGTTGCAATGGGAGATCTGTAGTATTGATTCTTGTGGTGAAAAGAAATGGAAAGCAGTTCAAAAATAGAGATCAAGAAATTTAATGGGAAAAGTTTTGAGACATGAAAGCTTGGGATGGAAGATTTGTTGGTGGACAAAGATCAATGGATCGTTGTGGATCTAGGTACTGCACCTACAAGAATGTTAATAGAAGACTAGAAAAAGTTGGATCGAAAGGTGAAGAGAACAATTGGTTGTGTCTCTCAAATTCATTATAACTAAATGTATCAGGGGAAGCTACAACCAAGGCATCATGGAATAAGTTAGGGGATTTGTATCAATCTAAGTTCCTGGTAAACAAACTATCCTTGCGGAAGAAGTTGTACAACCTGAGGATGAAAGATGGAGACATAGTGATAGAGCATATGAATGCCTTCAATACTATGGTAATTCAGCTATCATTTTTCTAACATTGGTATTTTTGATGAATATAAGTGTATTATTTTATTGTGCTCTTTACCAGACTTATGGGATAATCTGGTTGTGGCCATAGGTATTAATGCAACTACTTTAAGTTTCGATGATGTGGTTCATCCTTGTTGTTGGAAGAGATGATGTGGAAAAACATGGAAAGCTATAGAACATATGCCTTATTTGCAAGAGGACGCTCCCAGGAAAGAAACAAATCTAAGTTCTCAAGTGAGAGATCTAAATCTAGGGGAAGATCTAAATCTCTCAGAAAATTTGTAAAGGTATGTTGGAGATGTGGAAAACAATTTAGATCCAAAAGTGTTGAGAGAGGGAAGGGATATGATGATTCTCCCTCTACAGAAGAAAATATATTCTTGGATGAAGGAAGGGATGTGTACTTGGCTTCTTCAAGCACAATGCAGATCATGAGGCATGGATAAGTGACTTAGGTTCATCCTTTCATATGACTCCCTACAGGGAGTGGTTTTGCAAATATGAAAGGTATGATGGAGGTGACGTTTTTTTGGGAGATGAATCAACAAAAAAAATCGTAGGAAAAGGAAAAATCAAGTTGAAGATCATGAATGTTATGATTAGAACAATCCCTGGTGTTCTACACATCCCAAGATTGGCAAGAAATTTGATTTATGTAAGCAAGATGGACGATGTAGGTGTAAAAACAATGTTTGAAAAAGAAACATATAGGATGGTTTGAGGGGAAATGGTGTTGATGAAGGGAGATTGGATTGAAACTATATATAATATGATGAGAAGCAATGGTGTTGATGAAGGGAGATTGGATTGAAACTATATATAATATGATGAGAAGCAATGGTGTTGATGAAGGGAGATCATATTGAAACTCCATAAATCCTAACACGAAGACAGAGGGTTGTGAGAAAACAACATTTACCCTATCATTTCTATACCTCTAAGATTCGAAACTAGAGCATCTTTAGAACCATATGCATTAGGTAAGAAAGGCATAAAGGACCCAGAGAAGGGAGGAAGGACAACTGTCAAAATAGACGAGGAGACAACTCCTACTGATGCTCCATAATCAATGTCAACCCGCAATGGAGATGTGGCTCGACAAGAGAAAAATATCATGCCAGCTGGCAAGCCCCATATATCAACCCCTTCCATTGGGTCCATGTTATAATCTAACAATTCCCCCTCTCCCTAACTACCAACCACTTTCTTCATACTCTTGCCTTAACTGTCGACGAGATAATAGCAATCCCTCACTGATTGTGACCCCTCAGCCTTTGCCTGATTTAGGGTTTCTGCAGACCATCATTTTACCCCTCACAATATTTTTCTCTCCTATATATATATATATATATATATATATATATATATATATATATATATATATATATATATATATATATATATATATATATATATATTATTGTAAATAATGAAGATGTATGATGAATAAAGAATTAGAGGTGCGACTCTAAACATGTTGTTGGTTTTCCCAGTTTGGGGTTCCAGGGTAAAACCTTTGTATGATGTGTGTGCCATTTGTATATTTTATGTTTTTATTAAGAATCTGTTTGCAGTAATTAATTGTACAAGATTAAAATCTACATTTGGTATTAGAGCAGTTATTTTCTCTAGGGGGACACCTTTGTGGCTAAGGGTTTGGCTTGGGACTGTGATAAACCTTGTTACAATGGGAGATCTATGGTATTGAATCTTGTAGTGAAAAGAAATGGCGAGCAGTTCAAACATGGAGATCAAGAAATTTAATGGGAAAATTTTTGACTCGTGAAAGCTTGGGATGGAAGATATGTTAGTGGACAAAGATCAATGGATCATTGTGGATCTAGGTATTGCACCTACATAAATGTTAACATAAGATTGGGAAAAGTTGGATCGAAAGGTGAAGAGAAAAATTGGTGGCGTCTCTCAAATTCATTATTACTAAATGTATCAGGGAAAGCTACAACCAAGGCATTATGGAATAAGTTAGGGGCTTTGTATCAATCTAAGTTCCTGGTAAACAAACTGTTCATGCAGAAGAAGTTTTACAACATGAGGATGAAAGATGAAGACTTAGTGACAGAGCATATGAATGCCTTCAATACTATGGTATGTCAACTATTATTTTTCTGACATCAATATTTCTGATGAATATAAGTGTATTATTTTATTGTTCTATTTACGAGAATCGTGGGATAATCTGGTTGTGGCCATAGGTAGTAATGCAACTACTTTAAGTTTTGATGATGTGGTATCATCCTTGTTGTCAGAAGAGACGATGTGGAAAAAAATGGAAAGCTAAAGAACATATGACTTATTTGCAAGAGGACATTCCCAGGAAAGAAACTGATCTAAGTCTTCAAGTGAGAGAGCTAGATCTAGGGGAAAATATAAATCTCGAGAAAAATTTGTAAATGTATGTTGGAGATGTGGAAAATAATTGCAAGAAACAATTTAGATCCAAAAGTGTTGAGAGAGGGAAGGGATATGATGATGCTTCTTCTACAGAAGCAAAAATATTCATGGATGAAGGAATGGATGTGTACTTGGCTTCTTCAAGAACAATGCAGATCATGAGGCATGGATGAGTGACTTAGGTGCATCCTTTCAGATAACTCCCTACGGGGTGTGGTTTTGAAAATATAAAAGGTATGATGGAGGTGACGTTTTTCTGGGAGATGAATCAACAACCAAAATCATATGACAAGGAAAAATCAAGTTGAATCTCATGGATGTTAGGATTATAACACTCCCTGATGTTCTACACATCCCAGGATTGGCCAAAAACTTGATTTATGTAAGAAAGATGTATGATGTAGGTGTAAAAGCAGTGTTTGAAAAATAAACCTATAGGATGGTTTGAGGGGAAATGGTGTTGATGAAGGGAGATCAGATTGAAACTCTATATAAGATGATGAGAAGCACTATTAGTGACGGGTGCAACAATTCCATTATTTTTGAGATTGGAGCTGAAGAAGGAAAAATTCCTACAATGTTTGGAGAAAATACTATGTTGTGGCATCAAAGACCGGGGCATATCAGAGAGAAGGGCCTTCGAGTACTACATGAAAAAGGTATGGTTGAAGGTATGGAAAATTGCTCTTTGTATTTCTATTTATGTGAACATTGTTTATATGGGAAGAAGAATCGTGTAAGATTCTCCTCTTAAGCTATGAAAGCAGAAGATATTTTACAGTTGGTGCACAATGATGTGTTTGGACCTGTGTTGGTTCCATCACTGGGAAAATCTGTGTACTATGTATCACTTATATATGACTTGTCAAGGACTACATGGATTTATTTCCTTAGGAATAAATCCGAAGTCTTTGACAAATTCAAAGAGTTTAAGGCTCTTGTAGAGAACCATGCATAAAATATAATTAAGGTGTTGAGGATGGATAATGGTGGAGAATTACACATAAATGAATTTGAATAATTTTGTAAGAAGTGCAGTATATAAACTTATAATACTACTCCATACACACCTTGACAGGATGTTGTTGCAAAAAGGATGAACAAGACACTGATGGAAAAAATAAGGAGCATTCTTAGTGGTGTTGGATTAGGTCAAGAATTCCAAGAAGAGGTGGTGGGTACTGCAATTTACCTGGTCAATCGATCATCCTCATCAGTGATGGATGACAAGACTCCACGAAAGGTATGGACTGGTAAGAAATGTCCCTCTCCTACACATCTCAGGGTATTTGGCTGTGATGACTATGTTCACGTTCCAAATGAAAATAAGAGTAAGCTGAATAAAAAGGTTAAAAAGTGTATCTTTATTAGGTATAAAGATGGTCTGAAAGTTTATAAACTTTGGAACCTAGAAAGTAAGAAGGTTGTGTATAGATGAGATGTGATATTTACATAAATCAAAGATGTTGTCATACAAGAAGTCCTACAAAGGGAGGAAGAACCAAAGAAAATAGAGTTTGAATTGAGGGATAATGAAGCATACTCTATAGAAGAATGAGAATAAGAAGAAGAAGACCCCATATGAAGTAGTGTATGGTCAACGGCCACCTACATTCACTACCTATCTTCCAGGCACATCAAAGGTCCAAACTATTGATACATAGGTCATACAACCACCCTAGCGACTCTCAAGGATAACCTCCACATGGCCCAAAATCGCATGAAGCAACATGCAGACCAACATCATTCAGAAATGGTTTTTCATGAAGGTGATCAATTGTTTCTCTGACTCCAACCTTACAAACAAAAATCTCTCAAAGCTCAGGGACATCACAAGTTGGACCCCAAGTTTTATGGGCCCTACTAGATCATCAAGTGTATTGGTTCAATGGCATACAAATTGGCACATCCATCCACTTCCAAAATCCATCCGGTATTCCATGTTCCCTGTTTGAAGAAAGTGGTGCGACAGAACTGCAAGGTCTAAACCATTCTTTCAAAATTAGATGAAGAAGGATCCCTTTAGCTCCAACCAGAAGTAGTCCTCAATACATGTGAATGTCAATTGTGTGGCCAAACTATCAAGGAAGTGTTGATCAAGTGGAAGGACACAACACTAGAGGATGCGACTTGGGAACCATTGGCCATACTCCTGCAGTTTCTGCATCTTCAGCCTTGAGGACAAAGATACTTTTGAAACGGAAGAGCATGTTAGGATCCAATCCTAACCCCTCTTCATGGGTCATTAGTTAGTAGGATATGTTTTCTATGTAACAAAGGCCGACATTAGTTAATAAGGCCTAATAAATAAAGGAAAATAAGTCAATGTAAGAAGATTTAATAGAAACTTTCGCTTATAGAAAAATCTTCATCTAGAAGTTTCCTTAGAAGGTAGAATTGGTATAAATAAGTGTAGGAGGTATTGGATATTTTTGTCTTGAAGATTATTGTAATAGAGCTCTGCTCCGCTAGAGGTTGCCCCCTCAAAGAGGTAAGTGAACATTGTTATCTTTAATAAATGTGCTCTTTCTGGTGTTATTCTGGTATTGTTCTAGCTATAATCTTGTTGTTCCCTTATTGCTTGATAAATATTTATGTTCCACATATTATTATTTATTTGGTATATTGCATATGGGTGTCAAGTCTCGAATGCATGAAGGATAACCATCATTTCCTTCTCATATATGGGTTTACCCAAATTACAGTCACACAATTGTTTATTGGTGAATACTAAGGGGCATCCTTCTTGCATTAATATTGCTCTGAAAACTCTCCCTAAAGCATCACATTCCAAGACAAAAGTCTTATTAAATTTAAGTAATACTAGAGTAGTGCACATCGAATCCTTTAAAGCAGTAAAGGCTTGTGCTCCTACCTCACTCCAAACAAATGCATTGTTTTCAAGGAATGAAATTAAAGGAGCTTCAATTTTGCCATAATTTTTCACAAATTTCATGCAGATATACATAAAAGATTACCTTGCAAGTAGTATGTCTATGAGTGAATATATTAATCAGCACACACAAGTGTCCTACATGACAAGACAAGATGCATTTTCATGTCCTCAAAGATGTTTTCAATTATAAATGTTGTATGTTGTATTTTACTTGGGACATTTTTCTTATTACTTTTACCTGCGGTAAGTCTTTCTTATCAATTATGCCTTTTAACCTGCAAGATAAAGTTGAAGGTGGAAGGGTCGACCACTTGCAAAACCGTCTCTTCCTCTCTTTTTGAGTACACCAAATACTTACTTGGTGCTAGTTGTAAAGAGTAAAAGACCCCAATTGCGGACAAAGAAAGACTTATGGCATTTTGATCGTTAGTCGATTAGATGTGCAAATTGTTTGTTATAGGTCATTTTGATCGTTAAATAGGGTAAACAAATTTTGTTAAATAAAGGGTAAATTAATCATTTAAATGTTTTAAGTGATATTTAATTTTTTTTATAATATTTATTATTAAAATAATATTATATTATATATAGAGATAATAATAATAATATAATTTATTATATTATGTAGTTGTTATTTATTTTTTTTTGTTAAAAAAAACATTTAACTAATAATTTTTAAATAGAAAAAGTAGAATTTTTTTTTAAATCAATGTCTTTGGTATTAAACATTGATTAATATAGAAAAAAAAAACATTTAAAATAATATATATTTTTTAATTTTCTTTATGAGTTGAAATTTAATATTCATTTTTGGCATTGGGCATCTGCATATTCAATGACAAAGATAGCTCATTAGCACACTGAAACACCTAACAACTTGCATCGAGAGAGTGACCTTTGAATGCAAGTTGAATACACATTGTGTTCAATGCCAAATATGCTCATTCACAAGCCGCAACAACTACCAGTTTGAAGGTTTAAATGTGAGTTTTGTACACATTAAAAAGTTAAAAAAAATTAGAACAACTTTATTATTAAAGAGCGACATTCTAAATAAAACGTTATGTTATGTGACACATATAGAGAGAAAAACAAATTCTAAGAGCAATTGGAATGGAGTGACATTCAAAATGACAATGAGAGGAAATTACAACTAGTATTAGGGAAAAAAGGAAAAAAAAAACTTTACACTCAAATAAAGACTTGGGTATTGGGATGTGACTTTCACAATGATAATGAAAAGTGTGCCTATTAATCATGTTTTTAGTTGGTGCCAAAGTTAGAGTCATTATTTTTTTTTTAATATTCATTCATAGAGACTTGCACATTGTGATATTAATAAAATGTATGAAGATGCATATAATTTAAGAAAATTAAAAATAATTATATATATATATATATATATATATATATATATATATAAGAGGGTAATTGTAGCATAGGTTGGTGACTAATGAATGGTTTTATGTTGCTTGGGGAAGATATTAAACAACACAACAATGTCTTTTTTTGGAAATCTTGAAATTTAAATGAACATTTGATGTGTGGATATTAATAAATTTTATTTTGCATAATATATGTGGTAATGTATTTAAACATGGTTTGATGATGTTTAAATATAATCAAATCAATAAAAAAGAAAAAAATGTCTTAGTGGATAACTAATATTAAAAACTTTTTAGATCACATTTTCAAAGTTTAATTTTTCTTAAAAAAAAAAAAGAGGTATAGAGAGTTAATAAGCAACATTGCATTAAACCAAACAAGATAGATATTTGAAACTATAAATTCAAAGTTGAAATTAAACATTCACTCACTCAAAAATGTGATTTAAAATATTTTTTAAATTTCTGAATGAATTAGAATATCAAAATTATTATTTTCCCATTAAATTATTTGAAATTAATTAAAAAAACAATTTACATTAAAGTTTCCAAATGAACTAAAACATCATAATTGTAATTTTTACATTAAATGTTTCTGAATTTTGAAAAAACAATTATCTATCAAATTACCAAAAAAAAGAGAGTTTGAATTAACACTTCAATAAGGTCCATGGAGTAAAATAAAGTATTATTAATATGAAGATGTGAAAAAAAAAATCTTATAAAGAAAAAAATATATCTTAATAATATGTTAGGATAGAGTTATCTAATTTTATAGAAAACTTTTCTCTAGGTATGGAACATATGAAGTCATAGTTTCAATAAATCCAAAACTCTCAAAGTGTATCAATATGTTACGTCTTATCAAATAGCTACGCCTTATATTACGATACGACAAAAGGTGACATTTAGGAACGAGGTTTAGTTAGACCAGACAAAACAAATAACATCTTGATGGCTGGTCATTGCTCTTATGATGAGGTAAGGTTTCCTCACTGCAAGACCCTCTGCTCTATGAGGTTAATCAAGGGTATGAATAGTAGTAAACTTCTATTTATAGCCATCTATAGTCAGGATTTCCCCCACCCAAGCTAATACCTGAATTGAACCACAATTGTTATCATGTGACTTTGTTTAAACCAAAGCAATCAGGCAAGGCCAAAGCAATAACATGACCTGTGGAAGAGACAAAAACAAAGTTAAATGTTACTTGGCATGAAAAACACTGGCCTTTCATTGACTTATAACAAACATATGCACATTAGAAGGTAGGGACTTGGCAGATAAAATTACAAAAGGTCATCAAAAGCTCGATGGTAAGATATTTCAGTGGTCAAGACTCTATCACAAGTTACACAAAGAAAAACTTTATAAGTACATGGCGAACAATTTTGAGGTAATGCCTCCTACAAATTAGAGCAAATGAATTGAGCAAATTGGAACAAGATATGGCAAAAACAAGGCCAATATGGTAACGACATTACAAGAGATTTCTATCATGCAGTCACAGATGGGAGTCGACCTATTCATTATTGAGGAAGAGGATGATTGTTTATAGGTTGAGAGACCTTTCAACCAAGCAACTAACAAGGTAGAACAAACATTTTGCTAGTTCAACCTTGTAGGATAGTGCGTTATTGAATGAAGGATGACTTAAAAATTCATTACGCAAAAGCACACTTGCATTGATATAATCATACATAAAAATACAATATGTGTTATTTCAAGATAGACAAACTACTCACACAATCACACGAATATCTCAACCTCACACTATTCTAGCACTCTTAGTTGGGGAGAATCTCTCTCACAACCAACCATACGTAACTAAACTCTCTACATAGATGAAAAATAATAATTACAACCAAATATATGAACACACATAATACACGTAGTTATTACATATTCTAACACACCCCCTTAATGACTACTTGTATTAATCACATGTTCCACCATCATTTGACCTTCATTGCTGCCACAAGACTTCCACTGCTTTTCATTGACTATGCTTTCTTTACTATGGGATTCTCCTTCAAACTTGTTTTTCTTTTTCTTTTTGTACCTGCAAAAAATTGATCACTGCAAATCATTGATGTCCATATAAAAAACAATCCATTTACCGAAATACATGGGTCATCATCCGCTGTAATCGCTAGTTCTCTAGAAATGATTTCTAGCTACATGGTTCATCAATGTTAAACTCTCCCTTAATCATAACTTGGTCCATCACATTCTGAGATAAATCCATCTCTCATTCCCCTCGTGAATCGAAAACTCAATTTCTTCGACTCCACATCCTCTCTTTGCATAAGAGGGATAATTTCGTGTGAATCCGCACCACAACACATATCCTTGAATAACAAGACTTACACCAAATATGAGGAACGGACTTACTTATGATGAGGCAATACAACTTGGACCAAAAAACTCTGTGTGTTGAGCACAACTGATCATGCATCCTCTACAACACATGTGCATCAATACAATAATACAATAATACAATAAGCATTCAAGATGTTTTACAAAATCAAAATATAATCCCATTTACATAAACTCAAAATATAAGCCTACTAAGGTTATTAACCCACACGAACAATCACTCACAACAAACCAACGAAGGTCCCTTTCAGAAATCATTAACCGTAACTGATATCAATGGTGACTTTTCGTGCCTACCTCACTCGCAGGTCTCTTCCGACAGCTGACAATACCAGAGAGAATGCTCAAATACCACGATGTGGCTCCTCTATGCGCGGAACTGCAGGTTGTCGTCTCATACAATTTCCCTCTAAAGATACATTGCTTCCTCTCTTGCACGTTGGTGGCTCAATTCACTTTCGGGCGACTCCTCCAAGATATTGGCGGCACTAGTACAACAACACACGACCCACAGACCATATAACACAAAGTTATGAACAAAATTCGCAGGTTACAATCAAATCCGTAGCCCAACATTCACCCTCACAATAATTCTTCTTGGATTAAGCAAGCATCTCTTTTGACACAAGAGGGGATGCAAGAACGGTGCAACAATGAATTGTCAACACAACTCTCAGATTTTGGGTGGCTCTTCTTCATCACCCAATCGGTTTCTCAGCTTCTTGTGGCAGGTCGTAATGTCTCCTCCAATCTCCAGCAAATCCAATAATTTTCTCATGTGGCTCTTTCTTTTGACTCAATCTCTTCTCCTTTCACACACACAGAAACAACAATTTAAGTATTTTCTTTTGACTCAATCTCTTCTCCTTTCACATACACTGAAACAACAATTTAAGTACTCTTATTGTGTTCAATTTAGTTATTAACTTAGTTATTGGTGCAAATTTTTTTTCATAATCTATTCCCTTTTTCTTTTTTTTTTGGTTAGAATAGCTTTTAACAACTAACTTTAGATTTATATAACCAAATATATAAACACACATAATACAAATAGTTATTACATATTTTAACAAAATAAAAAATTAAAAACAACAAATTTGGATCGAAAAATACAACCAAATATATAAACACACATAATACAAGTAGTTATTACTTATTTTAACAAAATGAAAAAATAAAAACAACAAACTTGGGTCGAAAAAACTTACCTTTACCAAAGATATGGACGTGAATTGGTAATGGAAAATATAGACATGAACGTGAATTGGTAGTGGAAAATATTACATTAGATAAAGTAAAAGAGACAGTTTAAACATGCTAAATAGATTTATTAGAATAAGCATTAAAAACCACACGAGAGAGTGCAAGAGGACACCAAGAACCAAGTGATAATGACCAACATTAGTTCCAACGAATAACATAATACATCAAATTTGACCAAACAAATGATGTAGCATGGAGGCTATGAAGTGGTTAAGGTTCCGAATAATATTGAATGTAAACACACATCAACATTGTAGTCAATGTCCATAAACTCTAAACATTAGAGTAGTTATGTAATGTAAATAAGTTACAGAATTTTTGACCTTATCAAACAAGTCGGTCATTAATATCTCCTGAAATTATGAAATAAATTTGGAAAAACAAACATGTTTTTCAAAATTCATCAAATTTGGAAGTCACAAAAATAATATCAATTAATTATAAGAAGTGGCAAGAGTTTCCCTTTTATTAATATCATTTGTAACTTTTTCCTTTTGCCTTCTTACATTCAAATGCTTCTTTAATTCTTCCAAAGATTTCGATGTCTTAACATTAGGTAAAATACTTTTTCCTTTTGCCTTCTTACATTCAAATGTTTCTTTAATTCTTCCAAAGATTCTTCTTACATTCAAATGTTTCTTTAATTCTTCCAAAGATTTCGATGTCTTAACATTAGGTAAAATGTATTTTAGGCACTAAATTTTGTTTCTAAACTATTTTTCCATATTTTTTCCAAATTTTTTTTAATTGATTTTTTTTTTCTTTTTTAAATAATTTGTACAAATTTTATAAAATAAAATTATTTTATTTTTAAAATATCATAAATTTTATAAAAATCATACAAATTTTTTTAAAAATTTAAATATTTTATCAAAATAACTAACATTTTATATTTTTCATATTAGTCAAATTAGTCAAATTAATCTTTAAAAAAAAAAAAAAAAAAAAATTTATCCTTAAAATTAGCCCTTAGACTTGTCCAAAATTTAGAAGTCTCAACACCAAGCAACTCTTCTATTTAGTTCCAACCACTTATGTCCAATGGTCAAAGTTTTGCAAAACCAGAAAGCCCTCTTATTTTCTTCAATGAGAAACATTCTTCTTTCCAGTACAGAGATATTAGTATTGTTGGCAATGCTCCAACCTCCACTAGATCACGACAAAAGCTGATGTTCAGATGTTGAATGTTGGGGAAACACTTTGAGGAAATGACAATTCCTTTATTTTCGTTGCTTTCAGGGCCAAATGTTTGAGTCGAAGCATCCATATACATTTTTCATGAGAAGAATCCAACTCTCTGTGCCATCTCAGATCCACTAATGCAGTCTGGAATGGAATTTCAATGAGCGGACAATATATTACAGTCAAAATTTCAAGATTGTTTAACTCTGCGACACCTCCTGTAAAACACTCTATTTTTGTAGAATGTGTATCAACGTTCTCAACAGTTTCAAGGTCTCGCCTGAGTCCGGCCAACGTCTCAATCTGAGGGGGTGAAAAAGTTTCAATACCTTTAACATTTCAGGAAAAGGGCATTTTAATTTCATAATTTCCAGATCGCATAGGTTTCCAATAGCAACCGATAATTCTCTTAAGTTTTTATGGGATAAATTTACTTATTCGAGGGAGAAATAAAGTGTCAATTCCTTTAAGCTCGTTAGGTTACCGAGCGAAGGCGACATCATTTCCTTTAAGCTCATTAGGTTACCGAGCGAAGGCAGCAGCATTTCCAGCAAAGGGCGTTGTAATTTCAGAATTTCCAAATTGCTTAGGTTTCCAATAGCAATTGGAAATTCTGTTAAGTTTTTGTATGCCACAAATTTATTTCTTCAAGGGAGAGCTGATATGTGACTTGCGGAGGCAATGCTTCTATTCTCACACAACTTGTAAGGTCTAAGCTTTCAAGCCTCCTGATATTTCCAAATGTCATGCTTGAGATTGTCAAGTTCCTGCATTCTGCCACAGAATGCTTGACTCGAGAAATTGTTGATGCTCTGAAGAACACATATAAAACATAATTCCCACTCAGGTTTAAGAGATCGGAAATAAAGATGTATTTATAATGATTTCTTTATTTTTCAAAAGCGAGAAGAGTTTTTACATATTTTATATATAAAATATATTTTTTTATATGTAAAAGAGCAAAAATTTTATTTAATATGTAAAAGAGCAATCTAAAAGTTTAAACAAAAATAAATATTTTTCATAGGCTAAAACCTAGTCTTTCTTCCAAAGTCTCAGCACCAACACGTTTTATATTGACATAAAAATTTTCACATCCTAAAAAATTAATTACACAAAATACTTAAAAGGAAATAGCCTAAAAAACTTATATATTAAAATAAAATTATTTATTTTAATTTATAAAAATTATCTCCATTTCATCCCTGCTTAATTCATACAATATTAATGATAATAGTGCTGAGCCATCTTGCTTGGGTTAATAAATTTAAACGGAATACAATGAATCAAATACACTTTGTTCTTTTTCTAACACGAGTAAACTTTCATAGTTTTCTTTTCTTTCTACTTTGTCTGAGGCGGAATCTGCAACTTTATCCTCCCTCGAATCAAACAGATCCTCCATTTTAAGGGATCAAGAAAATGCTTGGAGATTAAAAAGTCGGGCGACTTGGTTAAGGAGTGGCGACTCCAACACCAAGTATTTCCACAATTTGGCCAGTTATAATAGAAGCCGAAAATCTATCTGGTCAATTGACAGCTTGGAAAAAGGCACGATTCGTGGGCATGAGGAGATAAAGTCGGAGGCTGTGTCCTATTTTAAAAATCTTTTTAAATCACATAGCATTCTTAACCTACAGGAAAAGACTACTACAGCTGGTCTCTATTCCCCTATCTTTTCGGCTGAAGATGTTACTGATCTTTTTTCACCTGTTACTCTTTCGGAAATCAAAGACATTCTGCTCCACTTTAAAAAGGAGAGAAGTCCTGGCCCTGATGGCTGGACTACGGAATTTTTCATCTTCTTCTTTGATCTCGTTGGAGAGGATTTACTCCAGATGGTGGAGGACTCCCGTTTAACTGGTCATATTTCTGGAAGTCTTAACTCGACTTTTTTGGCCTTGATTCCGAAATCTGACAGCTCGCTCTCCTTCAATGATTTCCGACCGATCTCCCTCTGCAACCTGGTCTACAAATTGATCTCAAAAATCATCGCCAACCGGATCAAACCCTTTCTTGGCAGAAGTCTTTCTTCTGAGCAACTTGGCTTCTTAAAGGGCAGGAGAATCCAGGATGTTGTCGGGGCTGCCCATGAGTGCATCCACAGCATCAAGCAGAAAAATCTTAAAGCACTGATCATGAAACTGGACCTTAAAAAAGCCTTCGACAGTATAGACTGGGACTTCCTGAGACTTGTGCTTTATTCTGCTGGTTTTGGTGAAAAACTCTCTAATTGGATTCTTGCTTGTGTCTCAGGTGCCAATATCGCTGTTTTAATCAATGGGGAGGCTACTTCCTTCTTTAAAATGGAGAGGGGACTCCGTCAGGGATGTCCCCTTTCCCCTT
>JASDQU010102777.1:426608-489751 GCA_032191745.1 Picea mariana
GATGTCATTCTGATCACTGTGTTTATTTTAATAAGCTAGAAAATGGAAGTTGTATTATCTTTCTATTGTATGTAGATGACATGCTTGTTGCAAGGTCTAATATGCAAGATATAAATGTGCTCAAGAAGAAATTAGCCAATTCATTTGCAATGAAGGATTTGGGTGCTGCAAAGAAAATCCTTGGTATGAGAATAACAAGAGACAGGAAAAATCGCAAACTGACATTATCTCAGGGTGAGTACACAAAGAAGGTGTTGGAGAGGTTTAGAATGCAGAATGCAAAACCAATTAGTACACCTTTGGCCAGTCATTTCAAATTAACTAAGGAAATGTGTCCCAAGACACAGGAGGAGATAGATTACATGTCCAGGGTCCCATATTCATCAGCAGTTGGCAGCTTGATGTATGCAATGGTTTGCACAAGACCAGATATTGCACATGCAGTGGGAGTTATGAGCAGGTATATGAACAATCCAGGTAAAGAACATTGGGAGGCAGTAAAGTGGATTTTCAAGTATTTGAGAGGTACTACTACACATGCATTATGTTTTGGAGGTTCAGACAGNAGGGTATGTTTTTACTATAGGTGGAACAACAGTAAGTTGGATTTCAAAACTGCAAAAGGTTGTTGCACTTTCAACAATAGAGGCAGAGTATGTTGCTGCTACAGAGGCTAGTAAAGAGATGATTTGGTTACAAAGGTTTATGGAGGAATTGGGAAAGAAGTAGGAGAACGACAAGTTGTATTGTGACAGTCAGAGTGCCATTCACCTTGCAAAGAAATCAGCCTTCCATTCGAAGACTAATCATATACAATTGAGGTACCACTTCATACGATCTGCCTTGGAAGATGGACAATTGAAGCTGGAAAAGATACACACTAGCCAGAATCTTGCAGACATGTTAACAAAGGGAGTAACCAGGGAGAAAATGGGTTCTTGCTCAGTTTCAGTTGGTCTTCAAGAATAAATATGAAGATGAGAAATTTTCCAGGTCCAAGAAGGTTCAGAGTCCAGCATATACAACAGTGGTGGAGTTGTTGAGATCAGTCTCCAAGTGGGAGATTGTTGGTTGTGGAGCCTGATTATCTTCCTGATTCAGAGATCCTTGATTTCAGCCATGTTTATACCCCATGAAGTATTTACACCCCAGAAGTATGTACACTCTTCCACGCGTGGGAGTGCAGAGGGGGGTACCCCCTCTGCAGGGTCCGAGGGGCCTATCCCCCCGGCTGGGGGGTCTGGGGGCAAGCGGCCCCCCAGCGAGGGTTCGGGAGCAAAGAGATCTAACGGTAGAGATTATGTTAAGGTTTTTTTCCCTAGAAGGCAACCCTCTTTTATGAGGGAAATGTATTGCGGCTATGGATGATGGTGAATATTGTATTCTTAGAGAGGAGACTGTGAGAGAAAGAAGAGGAAGTTACAACGGGTTTTGCTGTAGGTTGTATCCCTTCATTTGTTAGATAATAATAAAGGAAGGACCTGGCAATTTCTCTGGTGGACATAGCCCACACTGGGTGAACCACGTAAATCTGTGTCTCTCTTGTATTGTGTGTCTTTTGTGTTTTGTTTCTGCATTTGTTTTATTTTATTGCTCCGCGGTCCTGTTTTTCTAACACATCTCCCCTCTGAAATTCACTGCCTCAGATCTCATTTGTTTTCCTTGGAAGTCACTTGAGTTGATGTCACAAATGAACTCCTAGGTGCCTTATTTATACTAGATCTGACACCCTCTTTTTAGGGTCGACTTGACCCAAATAAAATTTAATTTAATTTTTAATGATTATTCCATTGGGGCTGACTTTACCAAAAATATCCTTAATATTTATTTTAATATTCATTGCAATGGGGAAAACTTGTAACTTCTTATTTACAACACTTTTTAGGGGTTGACTTATAAATTTTTGTTCTTAGGTTTGGGGTTTATTCATTTTCTTTCAAGGTTTCATCTCTAAGAGGGAATAACTTCTCAAACGTGAGGAACCATGTGGCGTACCACCTACCGTTGGAAAGAAAATGACGAGGACTATCCATATATGAGGGTTTTGCATGCATTTACAATGTCGTTCATCCTATTTTTCCTCAAACAACTTCAGGATTCATGATCACACCTCCGGGGATGCTTAACCACTTAGCCATATTTCCAGGGCTTCTTGTAGACTTCTTCAAAGTGTCTTCTTGTGAGGGCCATGCTTAAATCTACACCATAAGGGGACAAATTTGGAGACTTCTTCAAACACAACCATCTCTTGGACTTATTCTAGGGTTGACATCAATGAAAACCAACTTTCCAACAAAAGGATGGTTCATGGTGTATGTGTCCAAATTATAGACAACTCAACAAAATGACCATCAAAGATAAGTTTCATGTTCCTTTCATTGATGAATTATTAGATGAATTAAATGGAGAAAAATTATTTACTAAGTTGGATCTTTATTCAAGATATCATCAAATCAGAATGTGACATGAAGAAATTACCAAAACAACCTTTAGAACACATGAAGTTCATTATGAGTTTTTGGTTATGCCATTTGGACTGACTAATGCACCTTCAACATTTCAAATCTCAATGAATTATATTTTCAAACCCTTCCTTTGAAAATTTGTGTTAGTATTTTTTGATGACATACTAATCTAGAAAAAATCATGGGAAGAGCATGTAAAACATGTTGACAGAGTAGTACTACTTTTGGAAGAGAAACAACTTTATGCAAAGCCTTCCAAGTGTGCCTTTGGGGTTCAAGAAGTGGAATATTTGGGTCATATTGTATCTCATGAAGGTGTAAAAGTGGACCCTAACAAAATTAAATCTATGAGAGAATGCCCAGTTCCCAAAACCTTGAAGAAATTTAGAGGATTCTTAGGATTGACAGGATCTTACCGCAATTTTGTCAAGAACTATTGCCAAATAGAAGCACCTATAACAACATTATTAAATAAGGATGCATTTTATTGGATTCAAGAAGCAACCAAATATTTTGAAAATTTTAAGGAAGCTATGTGTACAACTCCTTTCCTAGCCACACCTGACTTCAAAAAAACATTTATTGTGGAGTGTGATTCCTCAGGCCATGGTCTTGGTGCAATTTTAATGCAATAAGGAAGGTCCCTTTCCTTTGAAAACAACCAACTTAAAAGAAAAAACTTACTCAAACCAATTTATGAAAAAAAAAATGACGGCCTTACTGCATTCAGTTAAGAAATGACGCTCTTACCTAATAGGAATACACTTCAAAGTAAAACCATATCATGATAGTTTGAATTACTTCTTGGAGAAAATATTTTCTTCAAAATAACAAAAAAAATGGGTTGCAAATATGCTAGGATATGACTTTGAAATTATCTACAAGAAAGGAAAACGTAATATTATGGCAGATTCACTTTCAAGGAAAGAAGAAGAAACAAAGGGTTCACTATTGATACTGATAATAGCAATAGCAATCCTGCCTTAACCGTCGACGAGATAATAGCAATCCCTCACCGATTGTGACCCCTCAACCTTTGCTTGATTTAGGGTTTCTGCAGACCATCATTTTACCCCTCACAATATTTTTTTCTCTCCTATATATATATATATATATATATATATATATATATATATATATATATATATATATATTATTGTAAACAATGAATATGTATGATGAATAAAGAATTAGAGGTGTGACTCTAAACATGTTGTTGATTTTCCCAGTTTGGGGTTCCAGGGTAAAACCTCCGTGTGATGTGTGTGCCATTTGTATATTTTATGTTTTTATTAAGAATCAGTTTGCAGTGATTAATTGTACAAGATTAAAATCTACATTTGGTATTAGAGCAGTTATTTTCTCTAGGGGGACACCTTTTTGGCTAAGGGTTTGGCTCGGGATTGTGATAAACCTTGTTACAATGGGAGATTTGTGGTATTGATTCTTGTAGTGAAAAGAAATGGCAAGCAGTTCAAAAATAGAGATCAAGAAATTTAATGGGAAATTTTTTGACTCGTGAAATCTTGGGATGGAAGATCTATTGGTGGACAAAGATCAATGGATCGTTGTGGATCTAGGTACTGCACCTACATAAATGTTAACATAATATTGGGAAAAGTTGGATCAAAAGGCGAAGAGAAAAATTGGTGGTGTCTCTCAGATTCATTATTACTAAATGTATCAGGGAAAGCTACAACCAATGCATTATGGAATAAGTTAGGGGCTTTATATCAATCTAAGTTCTTGGTAAAAAAGATTTTCATGCAGAAGAAGTTGTACAACCTGAGGATGAAAGATGGAGACTTAGTGACAGAGAATATGAATGCCTTCAATACTATGGTAAGTCAGCTATTATTTTTCTGACATTAATATTTCTGATGAATATAAGTGTATTAGTTTATTGTTCTATTTACGAGAATCATGGGATAATCTGGTTGTGGCCATAGGTAATAATGCAACTACTTTAAGTTTCGATGATGTGGTATCATCTTTGTTGTCGGAGGAGACGATGTGGAAAAACATGGAAAGCTAGAGAAAATATGACTTACTTGCAAGAGGACATTCCCAAGAAAGAAACTGATCTAAGTCCTCAAGTGAGAGATCTAAATCTAGGGGAAAATATAAATCTCTCGAAAAATTTGTAAAGGTATGTTGGAGATGTGGAAAATAATTGCAAGAAACAATTTAGATCCAAAAGTGTCGAGAGAGGGAAGTGATATGATGATGTTTCTTCTACAGAAGAAAAAATATTCACGGATGAAGGAATGGATGTGTACTTGGCTTCTTCAAGAACAATGCAGATCACGAGGCATGGATGAGTGACTTAGGTGCATCCTTTCAGATGACTCCCTACGGGGTGTGTTTTTGCAAATATGAAAGGTATGATGGAGGTGACGTTTTTTTGGGAGATGACTCAACAACCAAAATCATAGGACAAGGAAAAATCAAGTTGAATCCCATGGATGTTAGGATTATAACACTCCTCGATGTTCTACACATCCTAGGATTGACCAGAAATTTGATTTATGTAAGCAAGGTGGATGATGTAGGTGTAAAAGCAGTGCTTGAAAAATAAACCTATAGGATGGTTTGAGGGGAAATGGTGTTGATGAAGGGAGATCGGATTGAAACTCTATATAAGATGATGAGAAGCACTATTAGTCATGGGTGCAACAATTCCATTGTTTTTGAGATTGGAGCCGAAGAAGGAAAAACTCCTACAATGTTTGGAGAAAATACTATGTTGTGGCATCAAAGACTGGGGCATATCAGAGAGAAGGACCTTCGAGTACTACACGAAAAAGGTATGCAAAATTTCTCTCTGTATTTCTATTTATGTGAACATTGTTTATATGGGAAGAAGAATCGTGTGAGATTCTCCTCTGGAGCTATGAAAGAAGAAGAGATTTTACAGTTGGTGCACAATGATGTGTTTGGACTTGTATTGGTCCATCACTGGGAAAATCTGTGTACTATGTATCATTTATATATGACTTTTCAAGGAATACATGGATTTATTTCCTTAGAAATAAATCCGAATTCTTTGACAAATTCAAAGAGTTTAAGGCTCTTGTAGAGAACCATGCATAAAATATAATTAAGGTGTTGAGGATGGATAATGGTAGAGAATTCCGCAGAAATGAATTCGAAGAATTTTGTAAGAAGTGCAGTATATAAACTTATAATATTGTTAGAAAAATAGGACCACGGAGCAATAAAATAAAACAAATGCAAAAACAAAACACAAAAGACACACAATACAAGAGAGACACAGATTTGCATGGTTCACCCAGTGTGGGCTACGTCCACCAGAGAAATTGCCAGGTCCTTCCTTTATTATTATCCAACAAATGAAGGGATACAACCTACAACAAAACCCGTTGTAACTTCCTCTTCTTTCTCTCACAATCTCCTCTCTCAGAATACAATATTCACCATCATCCATAGCTGTGATACATTTCCCTCATAAAAGAGGGTTGCCTTCTAGGGAAAAAACCCTAACATAATCTCTACCGTTAGATCTGCGAACTTATAATGAACGGTCCAGATTTACAATGAAATTACAATATACTTTTACAAGGCAATTTTTTCTTTGGGGGCTTCGCCCCCGAACCCCCATCGGGGGACGCTGACCCTGAACCCCCGTTGGGGGCCCGCTTTCCCCCAGACCCCCCAGTCGAGGGGATATCCCCCTCAGACCCCGCAGAGGGGGTAGCCCCCCTCTGCACTCCCCCGCGTGGAAGAGTGTACATACTTATGGGGTGTAAATACTTCATGGGGTATAAACACGACTGAAAGCAAGGACCTCTGAATCAGGAAGATAACCAGGCTCCACAACCAACAAATACTACTCCATACACACCTTGACAGGATATTGTTGCAGAAAGGATGAATAAGACACTGATGGAAAAAACAAGGAGCATTCTTAGTGGTGTTGGATTAGGTCAAGAATTCCGGGAAGAGGTAGTGGGTACTGCAATTTACCTGGTCAATCGATCATCCTCATCAGTGATGGATGACAAGACTCCACGTAAGGTATGGACTGGCAAGAAACCCTCTCCTACACATCTCAGGGTATTTGGCTGTGATGATTATGCTCACGTTCCAAATGAAAATAAGAGTAAGATGAATAAAAAGGTTAAAAAGTGTATCTTTATTAAGTATAAAGATGGTCTGAAAGTTTATAAACTTTGGAACCTAGAAACTAAGAAGGTTGTGTATAGATGAGATGTGGTATTTATATAAATCAAAGATGTTGTCAGACAAGATGTCCTACAAAGGGAGGAAGAATCAAAGAAAATAGAGTTTGAATTGAGGGATAAAGAAGCATACTCTACAAAAGAATGAGAATAAGAAGCAGAAGACCCCATATGAAGTAGTGTATGGTCAACGACCACCTACATTCACTACCTATCTTCTAGGCACACCAAAGATCCAAACTATTGATACATTGTTTCAAGGTCATACAACCACCCTAGCGACTCTCAAGGATAACCTCCACATGGCCCAAAATCGCATGAAGCAACATGCAGACCAACATCATTCAGAAAGGGTTTTTCAGGAAGGTGATCAATTGTTTCTCTGACTCCAACCTTACAAACAAAAATCTCTCAAAGCTTAGGGACATCACAAGTTGGACCCCAAGTTTTATGGGCCCTACTAGATCATCAAGTGTATTGGTTCAATGGCATACAAATTGGCACTTCCATCCACTTCCAAAATCCATTCGGTATTCCATGTTTCCTGTTTGAAGAAAGTGGTGTGACAAAGTTGCAGGGTCTAAACCATTTTTTCAAAATTAGATGAAGAAGGCTCCCTTTAGCTCCAACCAGAAGCAGTCCTCAATACACGTGAATGTCAGTTGTGTGGCCGAACTATCAAGGAAGTGTTGATCAAGTGGAAGGACACAACACCAGAGGATGCGACTTGGGAACTATTGGCCATACTCCTGCAGTTTCGTCATCTTCAGCCTTGAGGACAAGGCTACTTTTGAAACGGGAGGGCATGTTAGGATCTGATCTTAACCCCTCTTCATGGGTCATTAATTAGTAGGATATGTTTTCTATGTAATAAAGGTCGACGTTAGTTAACAAGGCCTAATAAATAAAGGAGAATAAGTCAATGTAAGAAGATTTAATAGAAACTTCCACTTCTAGAAAAATCTTCATCTAGAAGTTTCCTTAGAAGGTAGAATTGGTATAAATAAGTGTAAGAGGTATTGGATATTTTTGTCTTGGAGATTATTGTAATAGAGCTCTACTCTGTTGGAGGTTGCCCCCTCAAAGAGGCAAGTGAACATTGCTATCTTTAATAAATGTGCTCTTTCTGATGTTATTCTGGTATTGTTCTAGCTATAATCTTGTTGTTCCATTATTGCTTGATAAATATTTATGTTCCACAGATTATTATTTATTTGGTATATTGCATATGGGTGTCAAGTCTCGAATGCATGAAGGATAACCATCATTTCCTTCTCATATGTGGGTTTACCCAAATTACAGTCACACAATTGTTTATTGGTGAATACTAAGGGGCATCCTTCTTGGATTAATATTGCTTTGAAAACTCTCCCTAAAGCATCACATTCCAAGACAAAAGTCTTATTAAGTTTAAGTAATACTAGAGTAGTGCACATCGAATCCTTTGAAATAGTAAAGGCTTGTGCTCCTACCTCACTCCAAACAAATGCATTGTTTTCATGGAGTGAAATTAGAGGAGCTTCAATTTTGCCATAATTTTTCACAAATTTCATGCAGATATACACAAAAGATTACCTTACAAGTCGTATTTCTATGAGTGAATATATTAATCAGCACGCACAAGTGTCCTACATGACAAGACAAGATGCATTTTCATGCCCTCAAAGATCTTTTCAATTATAAATGTTGTATGTTGTATTTTACTTGGGACATTTTTCTTATTACTTTTACTTGCGGTAAGTCTTTCTTATCAATTATGCCTTTTAACCTGCAAGATAAAGTTGAAGGTGGAAGGGCCAACCACTTACAAAACTGTCTCTTCCTCTCTTTTTGAAGAGGAAAAGACCCCAATTGTGGATAAAGAAAGACTTATGGCATTTTGATTGTTAGTCGATTAGACGTGCAAATTGTTTATTATAGGTCATTTTGATCGTTAAATAGGGTAAACAAATTTTGTTAAATGAAGGGTAAATTAATCATTTAAATGTTTTAAGTGATTTTTAATTTTTTTTTATAATATTAATTATTAAAATAATAATATATTATACATCGAGATAATAATAATATAATTTATTATATTATGTAGTTGTTATTTATTCTTTTGTTAAAAAAACATTTAACTAATAATTTTTAAATAAAAAAAAATAGAGTTTTTTTTTTTTTTTTTTAAATCAATATCTTTTATAGATTGAATAATACAGAAAAAAAAAACCATTTAAAATAATTATTTTCTTTAATTTTCTTTAAGAGTTGGAATTTAATATTATTTTTGGCATTGGGCATCTACATATTCACTGACAAAGATAGCTCATTAACACAGTGCAACACCTAAACAACTTACACCGAGAGAGTGACCTTTGAATGCAAGTTGAATACACATTGTGTTCAATGCCAAAGATGCTCATTCACAAGCCGCAACAACTAGCAGTTTGAAGGTTTAAATGTGAGTTTTGTACACATTAAAAAGTAAAAAAAAATTAGAACAACTTTATTATTAAAGAGCGACATTCTAAATAAAACGTTATGTTATGTGACACATATAGAGAGAAACAAATTCTAAGAGCAATTGGAATGGAGTGACATTCAAAATGACAATGAGAGGAAATTACAACTAGTATGAGGGAAAAAGAGGAAAAAAAAACCCTTGCACTCAAATAAAGACTTGGGTATTGGGATGTGATTTTCACAATGATAATGAAAAGTGTGCCTATTAATCATGTTTTTAGTTGATGCCAAAGTTAGAGTCATTATTTTTTTTTTAATATTAATTCATAGAGACTTGCACATTATGGTTTTTCTTTCCATGATTTGATGGATTTGAAGAGAAGTAATTCATCACAAATGTATTCATGGGAATCTTAAGATTTCTATTAGTGAACGGATGGAAACTAAACCCCAACATTAAGTAACTAACTTACCAGAACATTGTGATATTAATAAAATGTATTAAAATGCATATAATATAAGAAAAGTAAAAATTATATATATATATATATATATATATATATATATATGTGTGTGTGTGGTAATTGTAGCATAGGTTGGTGACCAATGAATAGTTTTATGTTGTTTGGGGAAGATATTAAACAACACATCCAATGTCCCTTTTGTGGAAATTTTGAAATTTAAATGAATATTTGATATGTGGATATTAATAAATTTTGTTTTGCATAATATATGTGGTAATGTATTTAAACATGGTTTGATGATGTTTAAATATAATCAATCCAATAAAAAAGAAAAAATGTCTTAGTGGATAACTAATATTCAAAAAAAAATTAGATCACATTTTGAACGTCTAATTTTTCTTAAAAAAAAGAGAGGTATAGAGAGTTAATAAGCAACATTGCATTAAACCAAACAAGGTAGATATTTGAAACTATAAATTCACCAAGTTGAAATTAAACATTCACTCACTCAAAAATGTGATTTAAAATATTTTTTAATGAATTAGAATATCAAAATTATTATTTTCCCATTAAATTATTTGAAATTAATTAAAAAAAAAACAATTTACATTAAAGTTTCCAAATAAACCAAAACATCATAATTGTAATTTTTACATTAAATGTTTCTGAATTTTGAAAAAACAATTATCTATCAAATTAAAAAAAAAAAGAGTTTGAATTAACACTTCAATAAGGTCCATGGAGTAAAATAAAGTATTATTAATATGAAAATGTGAAAAAAAAATCATATATATATATATATATATATATATATATATATATATTAGGATAGAGTTATCTAATTTTATAGAAAACTTTTCTCTAGGTATGAAACATATGAAGTCATAGTTTTAATAAATCCAAAACTCTCAAACTGTATCAATACGTTACGCCTTATCAAATAGCTACGCCTTATATTACGATATGATGAAAGGTGTCATTTAGGAACGAGGTTTAGTTAGACCAGACAAAACAAATAACATCTTGACGGCTGGTCATTGTGCTTATGATGAGGTAAGGTTTCCTCACTGCAAGACCCTCTACTTTATGAGGTTAATCAAGGGTATGAATAGCAGTAAAATTCTATTTATAGCCATCTATAGTCAAGATTTCCCCCACCCAAGCTAATACCTGAATCGAACCACAATTGTTATCATGTGACTTTGTTTAAACCAAAGCAATCAAGCAAGGCCAAAGCAATAACATGACCTATGGAAGAGACAAAAACAAAGTTAAATGTTACTTGGCATGAAAAACACTGGCCTTTCATTGACTTATAACAAACATATGCACATTGGAAGGTGAGCAGGTCATCAAAAGATCGATGGTAAGATATTTCAGTGGTCGAGACTCTATCACAAGTTACACAAAGAAAAACTTGATAAGTACATGGCGAACAATTTTGAGGTAATGCCTCCTACAAATTAGAGCAAACGAATTGAGCAAATTGGAACAAGACATGGCAAAAAGAAGGCCAATATGGTAACGACATTACAAGAGATTTCTATCATGCAGTCACAGATGGGAGTCAACCTATTCATTGTTGAGAAAGAGGATGACCATTTATAGGTTGAGAGACCTTTCAACCAAGCAACTAACAAGGTAGAACAAACATTTTACTAGTTCAACCTTGTAGGATAGTGTGTTATTGAATGAAGGATGACTTGAAAATTCATTACGCAAAAGCACACTTGCATTGATATAATCATACATAAAAATACAATATGTGTTATTTCAAGATAGACAAACTACTCACACAATCACGTGAATATCTCAACCTCACACTATTCTAGCACTTTTAGTTGGAGAGAATCTCTCTCACAACCAACCATATGTAACCAATCTCTCTACATAGATGAAAAATAATAATTACAACCAAATATATGAACACACATAATACACATAGTTATTAGATATTCTAACACACCCCCTTAATGACTACTTGTATTAATCACATGTTCCACCATCATTTGACTTTCATTGCTGCCACAAGACTTCCACTGCTTTTCATTGACTATGTTTTCTTTACTATGGGATTCTCCTTCAAACTTGCTTCTCTTTTTCTTTTTGTACCTGCAAAAAATTGATCACTACAAATCATTGATGTCCATATAAAAAACAATCCATTTACCGAGATACATGGGTCATCATCCGTTGTAATCGCTAGTTCTCTAGAAATGTTTTTCGGCTACATGGTTCATCAATGTTAAACTCTCCCTTAATCATAACTTGGTCCATCACATTCTGAGATAAATCCATCTCTCATTCCCCTCTTGAATCGAAAACTCAATTTCTTCGACTCCACATCCTCTCTTTGCAAAAGAGAGATAATTCTGTGCGAATCTGCACCACAACACATATCCCTGAATAGCAAGGCTTACAACAAATATGAGGAACAAACTTACTTATGATGAGGCAATACAACTTAGACCAAAAAACTCTCTGTGTTAAGCACGACCAATCATGCACCCTCTACAACATATGTGCATCAATACAATAATACAATAATGTTTTACAAAATCAAAATATAATCCCATTTACATAAGCTCAAAATATAAGCCTACTAAGGTTATTAACCCACACGAACAATCACTCACAACAAACCAACGAAGGTCCCTTTCAGAAATCGTTAACCGTAACTGATATCAATGGTGACTTTTCGTGCCTACCTCACTCGCAGGTCTCTTCCGACAGCTGACAATAGCAGAGAGAATGCTCAAATACCACGATGTGGCTCCTCTATGCGGGGATCTGCAGGTTGTCGTCTCATACAATTTCCCTCTAAAGATACATTGCTTCCTCTCTTGCACGTTGGTGGCTCAATTCACTTTCGGGCGACTCCTCCAAGATATTGGCGGCACTAGTACAACAACACATGACCCACAGACCATATAACACAAAGTTATGAACAAAATTCGCAGGTTACAATCAAATCCGTAGCCCAACATTCACCCTCACAATAATTCTTCTTGGATTAAGCAAGCATCTCTTTTGGCACAAGAGGGGATGCAAGAACGGTGAAACAATGAATTGTCAACACAACTATTTTGGGGGGCTCTTCTTCATCACCCAATCGGTTTCTCAGCTTCTTGTGGCAGGTCGTAATGTCTCCTCCAATCTCCAGCAAACCCAATAATTTTCTCATGTGGCTCTTTCTTTTGACTCAATCTCTTCTCCTTTCACACATACGGAAACAACAATTTAAGTACTCTTATTGTGTTCAACATTGGTGTAAAAAAAAAATCATAATTTATTCCTTTCTTTTGAGAATAGCTTTTAACAACTAATTTAGATTTATAAAATCAAATATATAAACACATATAATACAAGTAGTTATTATATATTCTAACAAAATGAAAAAATAAAAACAAGAAGTTTCGAAAAAACTTACCTTTACCAAAGATATGGACGTGAATTGGTAATGGAAAATATAGACATGAACGTGAATTGGTAGTGGAAAATATTACATTAAATAAAGTAAAATAGACCGTTTAAACATGCTAAATAGATTTATTAGAATAAGCATTAAAAACCACACGGGAGAGTGCAAGAGGACACCAAGAACCAAGTGATAACCACCAACATTAGTTCCAACGAATAACATAATACATCAAATTTGACCAAAGAAATGATGTAGCATGGAGGCTATGAAGTGGTTAAGGTTTCGAATAATTTTGAATGTAAACACACATCAACATTGTAGTCAATGTCCATAAACTCTAAACATTAGAGTAGTTATGTAATGTAAATAAGTTACGGAATTTTTGCCATTTTTACCTTATCAAACAAGTTTGTCATTAATATCTCCTGAAATTATGGAATAAATTTGGAAAAATAGATATGTTTTTCAAAATTCATTAAATTTGGAACTCACAAAAATAATATCAATTAATTGTAAGAAGTGGCAAGAGTGTCCATAAACTCTAAACATTAGAGTAATTAGAGTAATTATGTAATGTAAATAAGTTACGGATTTTTTAACCTTATCAAACAAGTCTGTCATTAATATCTCCTGAAATTATGGAATAAATTTAGAAAAACAGAGATGTTTTTCAAAATTCATCAAATTTAGAAGTTAAAAAAATAATATCAATTAATTGTAAGAAGTGGCAAGAGTTTCCATTTTATATATATCATTTGTAATCTTTTACTTTTGCCTTCTTACATTCAAATGTTTCTTTAATTCCTCCAAAGATTTTAATGTCTTAACATCAGGTCAAGGTCAAATGTATTTTAGGGATTAAATTTTGTTCCTAAACTATTTTCCCATATTTTTTCCAATTTTTTTTTTATCAATTTCTATTTTTTTAAATGATTTGTACAAATTTTATAACATAAAATTATTTTATCTTTAAAATATTTCAAATTTTATAAAAATCATATAAAATATTTAAATATTTTATTAAAATAATTAATATTTTATATTTTTAATATTAGTAAAATTGAAAAAAATAAAAAATAAAAAAATAAAAAAATTTGTATCCTTAAAATTATCCCTTGGACTTGTCCAAAAAATTTAGAAGTCTCAACACCAAGCAACTCTTCTATTTAGTTCCAGCCACTGATGTCCAATGGTCAAAGTTTTGCAAAACCAGAAAGCCCTCTTATTTTCTTCAATGAGAAACATTCTTCTTTCCAGTACAGAGATATTAGTATTGTTGGTAATGCTCCAACCTCCACTAGATCACGACAAAAGCTGATGTTCAGATGTTGAATGTTGGGAAAACACTTTGAGGAAATGACAATTCCTTTATTTTCGTTGCTTTCAGGGCCAAATGTTTGAGTCGAAGCATCCATATACATTTTTCATTACATTTTTCATGAGAAGAATCCAACTCTCTGTGCCATTTCAGATCCACTAATGCAGTGTGGAATGGAATTTCAATGAGCGGACAATATCTTCCACTCAAAATTTCAAGATTGTTTAACTCTGCGACACCTCCTGGAAAACACTCTATTTTTGAAGAATGTGTATCAACGTTCTCAACAGTTTCAAGGTGTCGCCTGAGTCCGGCCAACGTCTCAATCTGAGGGAGTGAAAAAGTTTCAATACCTTTAACATTTCAAGAAAAGGGCATTTTAATTTCATAATTTCCAGATCGCATAGGTTTCCAATAGGAACCGATAATTCTCTTAAGTTTTTATGGGATAAATTTATTCATTCCAGGGAGAAATAAAGGGTCAATTCCTTTAAGCTCGTTAGGTTACCGAGCGAAGGCGACATCATTTCCTTTAAGCTCATTAGGTTACCGAGCGAAGGCAGTAGCATTTCCAGCAAAGGGCGTTGTAATTTCAGAATTTCCAAATTGTTTAGGTTTCCAATAGCAATTGGAAATTCTGTTAAGTTTTTGTATGCGACAAATTTATTTCTTCAAGGGAGAGCTGATATGTGACTTGCGGAGGCAATGCTTCTATTCTCACACAACTTGTAAGGTCTAAGCTTTCAAGCCTCCTGATATTTCCAAATGTCATGCTTGAGATTGTCAAGTTCCTGCATTCTGCCACAGAGTGCTTGACTCAAGAAATTGTTGATGCTCTGAAGAACACATATAAAACATAATTCCCACTCAGGTTTAAGAGATCGGAAATAAAGATGTATTTATAATGATTTCTTTATTTTTCAAAAGCGAGAAAGAGTTTTTACATATTTTATATATATAATATATTTTTTTATATGTAAAAGAGCAATTTTTTTTTTAATATGTAAAAGAGCAATCTAAAAGTTTGGTTAAAAATAAATATTTTTCATAGGCTAAAACCTAGTCTTTCTTCCAAAGTCTCAGCACCAACACGTTTTATATTGACATAAAAAATTTCACATCCTAAAAAATTAATTACACAAAATACTTAAAAGGAAATAGCCTAAAATACTTATATATTAAAATAAAATTATTTATTTTAATTTATAAAAATTATCTCCATTTCATCCCTGCTTAATTCATACAATATTAATGATAATAGTGCTGAGCCATCTTGCTTGGGTTAATAAATTTAAACGGAATACAATGAATCAAATACACTTTGTTCCTTTTTCTAACACGAGTAAACTTTCATAGTTTTCTTTTCTTTCCACTAACTAAATGTGAATAGTTCCGTGAATTTCTTTTGATGTTCATACGAATTTTCTCTATGCACTCCACCTTGTTACATCCATCTGCCCGCAACTCCTCCAAAGAATCCAACGTCTCCAGACCTGCCATCTCCTCTATTTTGTCACACCCGCTGATGTCCAGTAGTCGAAGTTGTGCAAGTCCTGATAGCCCTTCTATTTTCTTCAATGCAGGACATTCCTGCAAGTCCAGAGATATTAGTGCTCTTGGCAATGCTCCAACCACCACTAGTTCATGACAATAGCTGACGTTAAGGCGTTGAAGGTTGGGGCACACCCCTTCACAAAACGATAACTCCTTTAGTCTCGTCCCCTGCAGGTCTATGTGTCTGAGTCGAATCATGCAGCCCTTGTCAATAGATGAATCCGGCAATCCAACCTTTTCCACACTGTTAAATGGCACTTCAAGTAGCGGGCAACTTCTGACTTTCAAAACTTCAAGATTGTTCAACCACATGACAGCTACTGGTAGATACTCTATCGGTGCATAATGTATGGTCAGTGCTGTTAAATGTGTCAATTCTCCAACCGAGTCGGGTAAGCGTCTCAATTTGTCGCAGAAATAAAGTGTCAATTCTTCTAAGCTCGTTAGTTCACCCAGCGAAGGCGGCAGCATTTCCAAGAAAGGGCATTGTAATTTCAGAATTTCCAAATTGCTTAGGTTTCCAATAGCAATCGGCAATTCTGTTAAGGTTGTATGCTTCAAATGTAATTCTTTCAGGGAGCGTTGATCTGTGACTTGGGGAGGCAATGCTTCCATTCTCCGACAATTTGAAAGGTCTAAGCTTTCAAGCTTCCTGATATTTCCAAATGTTATGCTTGAGATTGTCAAGCTATAGCAGCCTGCTAAATAGAGATGTTGAAGTCGAGTTAAATTCCCGAAGGAGTCTGGCAGATCTTCTAACCTGAAACAGCCATTCAAGTTAATATACCTCAGGTTTGCTAGATTTCCCAAAGAAGGTGGCAACGTCTGCAAATCCCTACACCCAGACAAGTCCATCTTTTCCAGGTATCTCAACTGCCCTATGAACTCTGCGACCCGTAAAAGGGTAGAGCTAATATTCAACTCCGTTAACTTCACAGGTGCCTGCAATACAATGCAATGCACTCTTAAATGTAATTATTTTAAACTTTAAAACCGCGACCTGCCCATACCAATTGTAAATTAAGAACGAAGAAACACAAACTTTCTTTCAAAGAAAAATGGGGGATTTTGCATGTACCTCACTTCCAGTCTGCCAGAATGTTTCGAGTTCAGCCCCGGTCACTTCTAAGACTCTTAAATTCTTTTTCGGAATCCAGTCAGGCAGTGACGTATACGGACAGATATCCCAGCGGAGCCATACAAGATCTGAGTGTTTCAGCCAGTTGGATATGCTTTCCAAGCAATTGCCTTCAGCTCTCAGCAGCTGCAACTCGCTCATATCAACGAATCTATTGTTGGATGTGGAATTATTAAAACGATTGCCCATATCAACAAAGCTGTCGCCGAAAGCGAAATTAATGAAACGTTTGGGCAGATCAAACAAGCGATTGTTTAATGTAAAATTACAGAAACGATTGCCCAGCTCAACAGGGTCTTCGAAGGATTGCCCAGATCTTCTTTGAACCATGTAAATTCCACGCACCTAAATTGTTTTCTAAAAAGAGTTAACACAAGAATGAAATCTTGGCAAAGTTTAAGAATTCACAACTTGAAAGAACAATACATAATGTCAAGTAGAGCTTCAAGTACGTACAGATGATTGCTGGGATACAACATCAGAAAGGCTGTCAATTGAGCGCCAAAGACGACCTCTAAGCTCTTGCTCTGCCAAATCTCTGCCCATGTCTCTCAGGTGATCGTGCATTCTTATGTAGTTTTCGCTGTCGACCTCAACAAGTGACTTGTTTCGTAGATTTCGAAATGTCAAACGACCATTCCAGCCACACCCGTCCCATATCCTTATGGCCTTGTCCATGTCTTCTCCTATGAAGAAACAGGCAATATCTAGGAAGATATGTTGTTCTTCTGAATTGAGTGAGTTGTAACTAATTTGAAGTCTCGCTTGTATCTCAGCTGGAAGTATGCGTTGAAATTTATCCAATTGTATTTTCCAGTAACTTAAATCATGCCCATAAAGTAATGACCCAATCACTTTCAATGATAAAGGCAATCCACCACAGGCTTCTAAAAACTCATCTACCATAGATTCAAACCCTGGAGACGGATATGGTCGGTTGAAAGCATGCCAGAAGAAGATCTCTCTGGACTGTTGTTCATTAAGACAGGTCAACTTGTAAATTGACCCGTTTTCGACTCCTGAGCTTGTAAGGACGTCCTCATCCCGAGATGTAATCAATATAAAGTTATCTGAGCAAAGAATAGCTTTATCCGGCAAAAGTGCCTCAACCTGATCCTGGTGATCTACATCATCTAAAATTATAAAGGCATTAGAAACTGAGAGATGTTTTTTAAGAGTTTCTTTACCTTCATAAATATTGTCTATCTGCATATCTGATCCAGTCAAGTTCCTAAGAAGTCTTTTCTGCAAGAAAGTTAAACCGTATCTGCGTGCTTGTTCTCTCACATCAAACATAAAGCAGGATCTACTGTATTGGGATCTCGTCCGATTGAAGAGTTCTAAAGCCAGGGTTGTCTTTCCTACACCACCAATCCCAACGATCCCCGCAACGGTAGGTTTTCCACCCGGTTGCAATAAAACATTATTTTCAAAATCATTCACTTTCTCGGCCAACCTTTTCGCTACATGGAATGCCGGTTTTTTTACCTTTCTCAACACGCCTTCCACGACTTTATCAAGCAACTCCCCCTCGTCGCTGGTTATTAGCAAGAAAATAAATACAACTAGTGAGAAACAAACGTCTATATGCATCCATCAAACATAATAAAGTAATAGAATACATGGGAGGTTGACTTCTCACCCGTTACACGCCTCTAGCTCGAAACCGCTTATTTCTGCAACGGCAGACAGAGCGTTTCTCCAATTTTCAATGGTGTTGGACTCGTATCTCAGCTTCGTTTCATGAGTTTGGGGATCGTATACTCTCTTCTCTTCCAGTTTGCGCAGGGCTTGAGCATACACTCCATCGTCTCCACGATTAAATCGAAGCTGAGCAGGCGTCACATGGTAGAAGACGGGAATGATGGGAGCGTTCGACGCCAGCATCAGGAGGAGTTCATTGAGACTTCGTGCTGATTCCGCGTATCCCGGGGAGAAGATGGCCACATGGATGGAGGCTGTTCGAATCGCACCTTCTATCTGAAAACATATATTGTGGCCCGGTTGTAACTCCTGCCTGTCCAGGAAGACTCTCAATCCGCGTGACAGAAGGCTTCGGTAAAGATGAGAAGCGAAGAACTTCTTGACATCGGGACTGTGACAGTTGATGAACACATCGTTAATGTTATCTAAATCGGTGCTAGGAGATGCAAAGGTGGAGGCGGAGGATGAAGCCATTAATGATGAAGATAAACGGTAGTGCAGATTGAGCAGAGCGAGAGAAAGGTGTTTGTGTCTCTCGTGTTGATCCAAGGACTACCGCACCGCTGGATGACACCCGAAACCCAATTGAGTATAGTAGTAGTATCACGCTTATTTATTAATGTGTTATTGGTGACTTTAACGCGCTTTTAACAGTCCGGCGAGTTCCGGCCACGCTTATTTATTAATGTGTTATTGGTGACTTTAACGCGCTTTTAACAGTCCGGCGAGTTCCGGCCATGTCGGTGGGTCGGTGCTTATCTCTGTAATGAATGGGCCCTACGGGACCGTATACGCGTTTATGGTGGGCCACAACTGACAGAAGAAAATAAAGCAACTCGGCCACTTGCAAAAGCGTGTGGACTCTAGTCGGGCATGATTATCCAAAAGTCATATATTGAGCAGTAAATTAACCAGAGCCATGTAATGGTTATGTCCGTCCATGTAGCAGCATAATAGCCGAAAGAGTTTTTTTTTTCAAAAAAAAAAAAAGCACAAGTAAATTATTTTTTTACATCGACAGTTCATGTATCAATGAAACATTACTTAGGGCTTAAAGGTCACTCATCGCAGAAATAATAGCAGAAAGAGTTAATGGAACAAGAAAGTGATTGCAAAATGTGCTAAAACATTACTTCGGGTCTAAAGGCCACTCATCGCAGCATAATAGCAGAAAGAGTTAATGGAACAAGAAAGTGATTGCTAATATGCTAATTGCAATCTGCCCGTTTGTGTATGAAAGTTGTAAAAAAACCATTTTCCAACCTCTATGTTCTTTTATAGTCATCTCTCTCATTCAAGGTTTATAATTTCCTCTTCACGGTTTTGATTTGGTTAATTTTAGATTTGTTGATTATTGGCAAAGGTGGTTTCAACATGATAAGTTTATCTCATGAATGTGAGAATGATAGAATTACACTTTCCCATAATGAATGTACTTATTCCATGCTTCAATCACTACATGAGAATATTTCTCCACCAACCTTTTACATGCATTTAATGATTGATTTTATAAGTCAATGGACATAGATGGCTTCATTTGAGGTACATAGTGAAAATAGATGATTTCATAGAATCACATAGGATTTACTTTTCCATAGGCCCCATTTCTTCTTCCCCTTTTGTTGAATCATAGCCCCTCTCATGCTCTCCATATCCATCTTGGATTATTTATATTATATCCCAACATTAATATTTACATAGGTCGATTTCACTATGGAAACCCTACCACAGTGTCTAAATAAGTATATTTACATCATCTACTTTCTTAGAAATTCATTAGTCAAGCCTTTCCCTTAAGCTCCACACTAGGAATCCATACTAGCATGTTTACAACTTTTATAAGTGGGTCATTTATTTAATCTCACACAGTTGGACTTCCACCATTATAACCACACAATTACAATCTATACATAATCTGATCCAATACATTCTAGGAGTCAAAAGTGGGATATTACATGAAGGATGCTATTGAGGTGATACCAAAAAGAATAAGAACTTGAGATTTGACATCTCTTGGCTCTTTTATAGACCTAGGGTTCACATAAGGTGTCCAACAAAGGTTTGTAGTACTTTAGTATGTTGACATATTCAACCTTCTAAAGGAAGGAGATCTCACCCAAGGCATGTTTGATAGTTGTTGATTAGTTAATGTGTAGAGTGTTAAAGATTAGTTAAAGAATGGATTCCATTCATTAGCCTTTATCCACATTCATATAAATCGGAAGAAAAGAGCTCATAGGAAATCAAAATGAGAATATAAACGTAATCAAGATATCTCACAACAAAGTAAACATGAGTACGACATGCATTCAACTTTAACACTATAAAACAAGATCGGAACTAAACATGGCATACAATAATTGAACAAAACCCAATGGAACTAAACTCAATAACAACAACAACAATGCTCTATCAAACTATCTTAATACATGTATATAGGATGTTGAGGTTGTTATAGAAGATTCAAAACAAATCTAGCATCTAATAGATGTAATCCACCTATACAAAAAGGGCTCTATGCCTTTACAAAAAAATTAGCATAGGTCTCAATGTATTGGTTCTAAGTGATCCTTACCCTTTTCTATGTTTGCATACTTAAGTTGCTATAGATTTAAGTCTTCAATGGATCACATCACTACTGATATTGACTCTACATTCTAGGCCCTTTGGTAGAATGTGGCCACAATAATCCTAGACCACTCCTTCCAACTTTTTCTAAGTTGGTCACGATGCTTATTCTTCAAAAAGGGGCTCCAACTCTAGTATTTCTTTGATATTCATGTCTCGAAACATAGTGAACTCCCTAAATATAGGTTTCCATGCAAGAGTGACTTCTCAAAGTTGTTCTACAAACTCAACAGGATAGATCTCAATGGAAGTTCTAAAATCAGGGAACAAGGTGGGATTATGGATGTCATAATCAATAAATGGCACTTGTCGCACGAACCCCTTCATGTGCCCATGCTTGTTGGAGAAATGCACTTGTGTATTGAACAAATCCTCAAGGTAGTTAAGGCCTTGGACTCTATTATAGGGGTTTTATGCTCTCTCGGCTTGTTCTTCTTGCCCCCATAGCCTTGTCGTGCTCCTACCAGTAGATACCATCGCCCATGACATCCTTCTAAAACTCTAATACTAAGTTATCCTTGAAACCACTATTGATGAACTACTTTGACTTTTATCACATAAAGCTATTCTAATATGTTCTTTATCTATAGAACCACCATAAAATTTGGGTTGCAGCTTCCAAGCCTGTATGCTTTAAATGAATTGTCCTTCCTATTGTTTGTCCTACTTCTAGATGGTGTAGGTTCAACTTTGAAACTTAAATATCTCTATGAGCTTCTAAAGTTCGTATGAGCTTCTTGCTTAACAAAAATAGGATCATAAATCCTTGATTTTTACCAAGATCGATGCCACTTGGAGTGTGCGTTGTCTTGGCCATTGATCATTTTTCCAATTTCCCACCTATTTGACTTAAATCCATGACAGGTTTACCTAGATCCATTTATGAATGAAAGACATGGCATATTATTCATGGTCATTAATGCAACTTGATTGGTTCAAGAGTAACATGTGGAACATTTAAAGAAAATTCAATGACTACCTATCATGTTCGCTTAATGGTGACACAACCTAACTCTTTTTTCTGATAGACAATTCCCATCCAAATATGTTTTTTCAAAGTAATGACTTCCCCTAGTAGATACCTTACCCTATGTATACATGCCCCTACTCAATGCAATGACTTCCCACAATATATACCTTACCCTATGTAGACACTCCCCTATTGTATAGTCCATTAACTCCATATTTTCCTCAAAATCCCATAACACCCATCCCATCCCATCTATATATCTCTAGTTACCATCGAATCCCCAACCACACATATATGCTATGGTGGAGTAACTAGCCTATGTAATCATAGACCATTTCTATCGATCGTGACTATATGCTCAAGATCCTTAAGTTGAATGTGGCCACAAGAAGACCATTGACACCATCGTGGTTCTAGATCCTGGTAAGCATGTTGTAAAACAAGGGAAGTTTCCAAAGCCTGCATGTCATAAATGGTAAAATCTAGGTTTTTATTGTGGACTTTTCTTATAATTTTGGTTGATGAGAGATTATTTACAAGACTATTTACAATGTTAGTGTAGGTTTTGGACAAGGTGGAAGAAGGCACACTCTACATCAGGTTAAGAAAAATGAAAGGTATGGGAAATAATTTAGGTTAAATGAAATCATAACAATATAAGAAGTAAGGGATGCAATACTAGAATTAGGTTTCTTAAAACATATTGGGGGCTAATGGGGCAATCAAATTTGGTCTATTCACCAATTTAATTGCACCTTGCAAACCAGTGAAGGATTTGTCTTATTGGTCGATCGGAGTAGGTGGAATTCAATTTGGATGGCGTAAATACTTTTGTGGACTTTGAATTCAAAAAGATAGTGGATGTCGATGATCCTACCTTGATCTAATAGAAAATACTAGAATTTTAATAACAACACAATATTGAATTTGAATTAGCATCAAATGTATTTTGAAGTTGAGGGTAGATGTATCATCTAGCCTTTGGACACTACATAGGGAGAAATATTTGGGGACCCAATTGTAGAATATTTGGCTAGTGGTGTGGTTGATCAATTGTATAATCTAATGTTAATACATCAATCCCATAATAATTGTGGAATAAAGTCAATGAAATTTCTGCTCATTTGGCACGAGCTCATAGGAAGAAATGGATCACTAGTATCACAAATACTATGAGCAATATACTTGCAATTACATAATTGTTGGTCCTTGGTTATGGAAGCAAGAGAAGATCAAGGAAGAAAAGGGAGAATGTGAACTTCGCGAAAGACACAGTGACTGTTGCTAGGTCGAAGTGAACAAAAGAGCAGAAAAGAGGGAGCGAAGCCCGAGAAAGAAAGTCGTTGAATGAGGAGATCGGGAATGACAGATAAGCAAGGAAGAAGGATCGTGGACAACTCAGCAACCAAGAAAATCCACCGTTGGATGAATTGGAGCACCGCGGGAGAAGGAAGGAAAGATAGGGTGGTGAAGCCCTGGAAATGCGAGTCAAGTTGACCTAGGGTTTTGGTATCTAGGGTTTTGGACACCTAGGTTTCGGCCTAAGGTTGTCGATAAGCTATTGTAATGTATAAATAAAGGTTTAAAGGACCTGGGTTGGGTTGGTACAATATTGTTGTTTATCTAGTTGTATTGTTGGTGTGAGTGAGTATTGTATCGAGAGAGAGAAGTGCTAAGAGTGAGAGCCTTCTGGTATTGTAAGATCTTTAGTTGGGTGTGAAGCTCAATCTTGTAGTTGGGCGCGTAGGGAAGGGAGACAAAGAGGGAAGAAGGAAGAAGATCTTCTAGCTGAGAGTGCTGACAAGAACTGTATGATTTATCTTAATAAATCATAAGCACGGTTCTGTGGACGTATCCCTAGAGAGAGGGTGAACCACGTACATTCTGTGTTGTGTGTGATTGGTATTTTGTCTCTGTCATTGATATATTGTGATTGCATTACTGCTTTAGATCTGATAAGTAGATGTGCAAAATAGATCTAAGCTGATAAGTGATATATGAACGTTATGTTGTTCTTGTGTTAGATCCACTTGACATTTCCTTTGGTTGTAGACATCTTTGTCTTGCAACCCCCTCATAGCTACTTCGGGTGAGACTGCATCTGCTTCACAGGTGTTGCCGAAAGGGACAATAGTTAGGGCTTGTTGGTACGCTCTTGGAGCTGAACCCTGGGTCTGCCCCTGTGCCAACAAATTGTTTCGTTGTCGGGACAAGAATCTTCTTGAGGGAATGTCAAGGTGGTTTCCATCAAAGACAAAGACTCAAAAGTGGATAGAAGATCAAGAAAAGGACTTCATTGAAGCCCAGAACAAGAACCCTAATCTTAGCTCAAAATATTGGCTGGAGAAATATATCTTTACTGATATACACGAAATTTTCTTTGGAGGAATCCATCAGGAGCTATATGAGTGGCTAGCTAGATTAGCAGATACCTAGTTTGAGATCTGATCTAGACCTCCTGTGGTTTGGACGTCGGAGCTGATCAAGAAGGTCAAGAGAGTTGATAACACCATATCACGATCAATAGATCACTGGTTCGATAACACCATTGGAGGGTACATCACAGAGTTCGTTGTTGACAGAGTAGAATCATATAGCCAAACCGAGAGATATTTCTTTAAGGGACCCAGAGGGAAATTTTTTCATTTTTTGAAGCTGAGAATGAAGATGTTATTGCATGAAAAGAACATCTTGAAGATACAATAGATTGGTCGGATCGAGAAAGGCTAGTGTTCAAGAATTCAAACAACGACATCGACACAAAAGCTGGACATACGTGCAGTGGGAGAGTGTTCCGAGAAGTTCACCTTGCAAACCTGTTTAAGAAGAACTACGGGGAGGAGGGTTTCTACAGTGGAGAAGAGGCAGATATGACAGACGAAGAACATTCAGAACCCACTACGACAGAGGAAGGAGAAGCTGAAGAGCTTCGTCGGGGAGAACCTGAAACCTCATAAACTGCGCAAACCATCGAAGTAAGTATTGTTATCCCTCCTGTTGATTTAGTAGTATTAAGCAACCAAAGTAACCCCAGTCACTAGAGTACCCAGAGCACTTTCAATAGTAGTCCACCACACATTCAGCGAAGAACCCTAGGAAGATCTATGGCAGATGAGATGAGACTTCTTATCTTTAGGGGAGATGGATCTGAATATTCTAATCAGCACTGGTTCCTATGTGAAGCCATATGGAATATTAAAAATTTCACTAATGAAGTTATCAAAAGAACCCAGTTTAGTACCACTCTAAGGGATCGTGCACTAAGCTAGTAAATGAAGCTTGTCCAAGGACTTGCACAGCCTAAACCACTGAATCGGATTAAGAATGCGTTGATTGCAGAGTTCAAGAAACCCAAGTCATAGTCACGATGTATTACAGAGCTAAAAGAGATCAAGAAGGTGGTCGAACCTGTTTGGGAATTCGATCAGAGATTCAAAACCTTAATCGACCGATTGACTTTTCAGATCCTAGATGAACATAGCAAAGAATGGTTCATTGTTTCCCTTCTACCACACATCAGAGTTCCCCTGATGCAATAGAAGATTGCTTTGTAGGCTAAGGCATTGGAGATCGCCATGAATTTAGAATCAACCCATATGGGAGAATCCATCTCAGGTATGAGCTAGATCTTGAGTTAGCTAACTAGTTTGTCTCTATAGGTTGAAGATATGAAGAAAGACAAGGGAAAAGAAAAAAGAGAAGACATTTGGTGTGTTAGATGCAGATCAGAAGGCCATGACAACGAACACTGCCCTCTATTCAATGAATACTTGGCTTCTGGAGCCCCGAGCCCTTTGAAGCAAGTCACCTTACCTTGGTGCGAGGTATGCAGAAATAGACATCGCCCTGGTGAGTGCTACTACATGCAAAAGTATGTTTAGACACCTACAAATTTGTACTGTACATTCTGTAAGTCCGTAGGACATGATGATAGGGATTGTAGGGCTTAGGATCTCATGCATGAAAAGTCGAGAGACATGTATAAGATTCAAGGCGAAGTACAAAAAGAAGGAAACACTACGCAGTATAACTCTCCTGGGAGAGGAAACTTCAATCATCACGGTGAATTCAGAGGAAGAGGATGAGGAGTAGGAATGGGTTGAGGCCAAGGACAAATCATCTGTAATAACTACACACAACCAGGACACCTTGCAAGGGATTGTCAGAACCCTTTTACCACTTGCAGCTACTGCAGCTTGTTTGACCATGTTATAGAAGATTGTCCTGTGCTGCTAGCTAAGCTTCAAGAAAAACGAGGACCTCAGTAGAACCCGCAAGTGAAACTAATATATTTTGAGCCTCGTGGAGAAGACCCTAGAGTCGTTATTATAACAAGAGGAGGTGTTGTCACAGGAGATGATAGAATAACCCAAGGGAAGACTACATAAGATTCATGAATTAGGAAAGCTACAGAGAAGAAACAAACTTTTGATGCAAAGAGAGAAATACAAATATTTGAGGAAGCCAGAAAATAATTCAGAGGAGATCAAGGCTCTTCATCAAAGACAAGACCAGAAGTGATAGAATATGGAATGCCTCTGGCATTTGATCAGTCTGCTTCGCCAAAAGAAGGAAAAGAGGTAAGCAAGCTCATGAAATTTTTATATACTTGTATTAAGTTGATTCAGGATGAAAACGTTGTACAAGAGTTACAAAATTTAATCAGGCAATATAAGCTAGGAAAGATAGACCCCTTATTGAATAGGGCAGTACACCAAATCAATAAGAAGAGAAGGACAAATAAGGAATTACATTTGAATGCCCAAATAGGAGAGTATGAGATATACTATGTAGTCCTCGACTTAGGGTCAGAGGTCAATGTCATGACGAAGAAAACCTGGGCACTAATGGGAAAACCAAAGTTGATCTATTCCCCTATCAAGCTTAGGATGGCTAATCAACAAGTTGTTAGCCCATTTGGAGGATTGGAGCATGTCCCTTTGGACATTGATGGAGTAAGAACATTTGCGGATTTTGACGTAATTGAAATAGTTGATGACAACTATCCTTACCCCACACTGTTAGGAATTGATTGGGCTTTCAATAATTCCACTGTGGTTGATTTAGAAAAAAGATGTATGACTTTTGAAAAATATGGCCTTAGAGTCATTGCACCTTTAGATCCAAATGAAGGTCAGCGATACACAAAACCTATCAGAGAAGAAGACCACACATATGCACTAGAAACTATATATAATCTAACAACCAGACATCATGATTGCATTAATCCTACAACCGATGGGAACCTAAGCTAGTGAAGTGAGAGCGCATGTTCATCAGAATCAGAAGAAGCACTGGAGAATTGGCAGAACAAGATGTATGAAGTATCTACAAGAAGATGTGCTAGACTAACCAGAGAAGTTCGCTAGATCGGCACAACAATAAGTAACTTACCCACCTATGATGGTCTAAATCCTTTAGAAACCTTCTTGTCGGACTTTGAAGAGAGTGTACCAACACAACAGAGATTATTGGCAATGGATGAGGCCTTGAAAGCCACACCAGCAAGATGGTGGGGGGCACACAAAAGTAATATTACAGATTCTATACAATGTCACACCTCAATGACAGCGCGGTTCTCAGCACAAACTGAGAGCTACGAAGTAAGGTATACAAGTTGAAGCTGCCCAAAGGACCATGTGCGGAGTTGTGAAGAGGCCTGGAGCAACATTCTTCAAGAACAATGGGTGCACAAATTTATTAATACACTGGACACCACCCCTATCAACTGGTACCTTCAAGCAGCACTGCACCTCATCACTATAGATTGGAAAGGTATGACTCAAAATTTCGTAACTACCTTCTTATTTGAAAGTCAATATCCCTCAGTAGATCAAGAATTACAGATTATGAAATAGAAAGTATTCGAGGAGGCATCTAGCCTTCCTTTGGAATAAGAAGAATACGAATGGACTGTGCCTCTCCAGAAATTGTAGGGTTGCTACAACATCAATGTCGATGAAGACGATGATCTGAGGAAGGTGAACATCGCAGAAACAGAGGGCCAGAGATATGTGGAAGGACCAGGAGTTGAGTTACCATTCATTGGACAACCAATCAAGATTAAGAAAGTCAATATTGGAACAAAGCAGACACCAAAGTTTGCAAATGTTGGACATTACTGAGATGCTGCCACCATTGACAAAATTACATATTTACTGCATGAATATCAGGACTTGTTTCCAACCAAGTTCACTGATATGAAGGGAATTAAAGGACCTATGGGAGAGATGAGGATTCCTTTAAATCCATATGCAAGACTAGTTAAACATGACCTTACAAACTGAACCCTAAATATAAGGAAAAAGTGAAGATTGAGCTTGACAGAATGTTAGAAGCAGGGATTATAGAACCTGTCGAAGAGTCAGAGTGGATTGTCTCTATGGTGGTACAAGACAATAAGACAAGAGATATCAGGATATGCGTAGATATCATGAAGTTGAATGATTCTTGCTTGCATGACCCCTTCCCTACACCATTCATGGACGAAGTGTTAGATAATGTGGGAGGTTAGGAAGTATATTCTTTTACAGATGGATTTTCAGGATACCATCAAATCCAGATTGCCAAGGAAGATTTCCATAAGACCACATTTGCAACAGAATGCAGATCCTACCAATATACAGTGATGCCATTCGGATTGAAGAATGCCCCAACCATCTTTTCCAAGGTGGTGGTCAAAGTATTCAAGGAATTTTTGCATAATTCTTTAGAAGCATACATTGATGATTGGACTGTTTTTAGTTTAATGAAGAATCATATCGAATGCCTAAGGCTAATGTTGGATAAATGCAGGTAGTGTCAAATTGCTTTGAACCTAAAGAAATGTATTTTCTTTTCACCATTTGGAGTGTTGTTAGGTCATATTGTATGCAAGCAAGGATTGTTGGTTGATCCATCCAAGATTACCATTATAGTTGATCTACCCCCTCCTATGTCAGTTAAATAGTTGCGCACTGCGTTGGGACACACATGATATTACAGAAAGTTCATTAAGGGATATGCTCATATTACAACACCCATGGAGAAGTTGTTGAACAAGGATTGTCAGTTTAGTTGGACAGAGGAATGCCAATAGAGCTTTGACACACTGAAACAAAAAAATGTTACTGAGCCCATTTTGCTTTTCCCAGATTGGACCAAGGAGTTTCATGTGCATGTTGATGCGTCTTCCATTGCTTTAGGAGTTGTGTTAGCATAGCCGGGAGAAGGAGATATTGACCTCCCATTAGCCTTTGCTAGAAAGAAGCTATCAACTACTGAGATCAACTACACCACCACTGAGCGAGAAGGGTTAGCCATGGTGTATGCATTGCAGAAATTTCACCACTACTTACTGGGAGGGAACTTTAAAATGTTTACTGATCACTCCATGCTGAAATACCTAGTCAACAAGCTAGTGTTGGTGGGAAGGATATGCATATGGCTCCTGCTATTTCAAGAATATGATTTTGAGATCATAGTAAAGCCAGGAAGAATGAACAAAGGTCCTGACCACTTGTCGAGGTTGGAACATGGAGAAGAGCCCACCAATTTGGAGGATACACTACCGGATGCACAACTATTGGCCATTAGAAATATCGATGACCACTTCATAGAGACAGTCCAATTCCTATCAACAGGAATGACACCTAGTGAGTACACAATTCCTCAGAAGAAATAGCTAGTAGTGTGTGTTGTGGATTTCTCACTTTTAGCTGGACATCTATACAAGATGGGACCTGATGAGATATTGAGAAGGTGTGTTATGGAGGTAGAATGACCACTGATCCTTGCAGAAGATCATGAAGGAATCACGGGAGGACATTATGCAGGAAAAGAAACTGCACAGAAGGTTCTGAGAACTGGCCTTTGGTGGCCTACCTTACACAGAGATGCTAAAGCCTATTCCAGAGCTTGCAATGTATGCCAAAGAGTTGGGAAACCATCCATAAGAGATGAAATGTCATTAGCACCGCAACTTACGCTACAAGCATTTGAGAAATGGGCCATTGACTTTGTTGGACCTATAAACCCACTAGAAAAACGTACAGGAGCAAGGTACATAATTACAACAACAAAATACTTGACTAGATGGGTCGAAGCAAGAGCAGTCAAGGACTGTAGTGCAACTACAGTTGCAAGCTTCATATTTGATGACATCATAACCAGGTTTGGATGCCCAATGATCCTTATGAGTGATCAAGTAACACATGTCATCAATAAGACAGTTGAAGCCCTGATTGAAGAATTTGCAGTCCAATATCAGAAGAGCACCCCGTACCATCCACAAGCAAATGGGACAGTTGAAGCATTCAACAAGATCTTGGAGACAATGCTCACGAAGATTTGCAGTGTGAATAGGGATGATTGGGATTTAAGAGTACTAGCAGTATTATGGGCCTATAAAACCACTTGCAATAAACTAACAATGTAGATCCCCTTCAAGTTGGTAGATGGTCTTGAAGTTGTTATTCCAATGGAATATTTGGTACCAAGCCTAAGAATTGTTGCCTTTACAGATATGGATGACCCGTGCGTCATTCAAGAGAGGCTTGCATAGCTGGTTGAACTAGAGGAAGACAAATTCATTGCAGGATTCCATCAGCAGGTACATAAGGAAAGAGAAAAGGCCTATCATGATAGGCACACCAAGAAGAAGGCATTTAAACAAGGTGATCTAGTACTGGTATATGACAACAAGTTCATAAAACATCCTGGGAAGCTCAGAACACATTGGCTAGGGCCATACGATATCGCTTATGTTACAGAGGGAGGAGTTGCGCAACTGAAAATGTTGAATGGAGAATGGAAGGAAGGTTTGGTGAATGGGAGTCGACTGAAGTTATATTAAGACAACCATGTGCCTCACAACTCTCAGTAAAAGCAGGCAGAAAATGGTCCAGGTACTAGGTGCAGTTGAAACTGGGTACCAGACACAAAAAAGATAGTCTGCACAAAGGAAAAAGAGGAGGCATCAAACAAAAAGCAGAGGTTGCACTGCGCAGTCTGGAGTCGAAGTAAAACAAGAAGCTCAGATCTGAAGTGCCTCGGGATGAGTCATAGGTGAGTGTTGGGGGCCGATTGTCCCTTGGTTATGGAAGCAAAAGAAGATCAAGGAAGAAAAGGGAGATTGTGAACTTCGCGAAAGACACAGTGACTGTTGCTGGGTCGAAGTGAACAAAAGAGCAGAAAAGAGGGAGCGAAGCCCGAGAAAGAAATTCGTTGAACGAGGAGATCGATAATGACAGATAAGAAAGGAAGAAGGATCGTGGACAACTCAACAAGCAAGAAAAGTCATCGTTGGATGCTTTGGAGCACCGCGCAAGAAGGAAGGAAAGACAGGCTAGCAGAGCCCTAAAAACACGGGTCAAGTTGACCTAGGGTTTTGGACACCTAGGTTTCGGCCTAAGGATGTCGGTGAGCTATTGTAATGTATAAATAAAGGTCTAAAGGACCTAGGTCGGGTTGGTACAATATTGTTGTTGATCTAGTTGTATTGTTGGTGTGAGTGAGTATTGTATCGAGAGAGAGAAGTGCTAAGAGTGAGAGCCTTCTAGTATTGTAAGATCTTTAGCTGGGTACGAAGATCAACCCTACAGCTGGGTGCGCAAGGAGGGGAGAGAAAGAGGGACGAAGGAAGAAGATCTGATAGTTGAGAGCACAGACAAGAACTGAATGCTTTATCTTAATAAATCATAAGCACAGTTCTGTGGACGTAGCCCTAGAGAGAGGGTGAACCACGTACATTTCGTGTTGTGTGTGATTGGTATTTTGTCTCTGTCATTGATATACTATGATTGCATGACTTCTTTAGATTTGATAAGTAGATGTGCAAAATAGATCTAAGCTGATAAGTGATATATGAACATTGTGTTGTTCTTGTGTTAGATCCACTTGACATTTCCTTTGGTTGTAGACATCTCTGTCCTGCAACCCCCTCATAGCTACTTCGGGTGAGACTGCATTTGCTTCGCAGGTGTTGTCGAAAGGGCTAGTAGTTAGAGCTTGTTGGTGCGCTCTTGGAGATGATGTTAGAATTATAAATGGAGAAATGAGAAGAGAGAAAAACCTTATGGACAAAGTTTGTAGATTATTGGCTTCCAAGACTCGCTAACTGTATAACCATATTCTTGATTAAAATTTTTAGGATGTTTATCTATTTCAAGGGCTTATGTGATGATGTGATATAAGTAATGAGGGGCAAATGTCAAGATTTTGGTTTGGTCAAAACAAAAAAAAATGCTTACTATTATGAGAGTGCTTGGTGATCACACATTTAGATAGATGTTTATGAAATGTGTCAATGATATGTTCCTTGAGAAAAGTTTGTACTAATCAACTAGTTTGACCAATGTAGGATTTTCCACAAGAGCGGAGAATTTGATAGATACCTTGAGAGAGCAATGGGTTAAATCTATCTTTTACACTTCTGAATAATTGTTCGAGGGTTTTGTGAGGTTTGAAGAGAGCTTTAATATTCTTTTCTCTAGGACATTGGATAATTGTTTAGTGATGTCATGAATGTAAGAGAGAGAAATTTTACCTTGGAAAGGAGAAGTAGATTTGGTGTTCTTGGTTTTAGGTTGGAGGACAACCCGAAAAGTTTTGTTGATATGAGATAGGGAGTAATTATTTGAAGTGCTCTACTGAGGTGGGTTTGTTCTTTGTTAAGGCGTTGGGGGGAAGATATTTAAATGGCTCTAGAAACGAGAGTTTTTAGGACCACACATTTTTTAGCAAAGTTGTAGTGAGATTGAGCATGGAGGTATCTATTGGTATCTTTTGGTTCTCTTCTAGCACATATCACTTTGTATTGCAAAATGCAGAGGTGAAGGCAAAAACAAATGTTTGGTGATGATGAGCCATTAAATATTACTAGAAACACAGAGAAGATAATGAAGGGGTGTTTGATTAAGAATTTGTGTGTGTGTGTGGTCGATCTACACAAGTGCTTGCTACGTCCCAAGTGAGTAGTATGTCTCCACTTCTCTGAGGGGAGGGGAGTCATTAAGTGTGCATTCTAATTTTAAGAGTATGCAACATTTACATGAAGTCATTTTAGATTTCTAAATTTTTACCATATATGTATTGGTGTGTTCCTTACCCTCCATATTTCGTCTTGAGGTATGACATGTTCAACTATTATGTTAGCAATGAAGTTCCAACTATTCAAAATAATTTATTTTAAACTTCAAACAAATGGTTGACAATCATATACACTAATAATTGATTGATATACTTTGTAGTGAAATAAATTTGACTTATAAGTTGAGAATATTTTTATTTCAATAATATAACACCAAGATACACATAAAACACTTTTATAAAGACTAACTATTTAACGAGATTTTCAAATAATAATTTTAAATTCTTTCAAAATTGAAACTATTTAACCCTGCTCAACTTCTTGGTTAATTATTTGTCCCCTGCCTTCCATATGCATCTCACATTCTAACGAGTTCTAATCAAGTCGGTGGGTCAGTGTGTATCATTTACACGGAATTTAGTCTACGGATTGAAGGCCCCGAGCAAATGTCGTTTCTTTTTTGAAAGAGCTATCATGCTTTTGATTCTAACTCTGCTAGGGGGCAACATAATGATATTTTGGAAATTAATTGATGGTTGGTCAAGAAAACAAAGATCTATTTGAGGGATGGGTAGATTATAGGTTTTTGGATTTGAATTGCTTTCAGATTTGATGGTCTATAATTCATTTATTGCAGGATTTAATGTTGCATAATAATTTGGATATTGGTTATCGTTGATTAAGAAAATAAAGATCCATTTGAGTCAACAAATTGAAAGCTGTCGTAGACATTAACAATTAATATACTAATTAATATATTAATTGATATACTAAGTTGTTTTACTCTAAACGTTTTATGTTTTGGTTTTTTTATATTTTTTGTAATTTTATTCAAAATCAAACAAAAAAATTATTGAAACTATAGATTTGGGTAATTTAATTTGTAAAAGATTTTTTACAAAACTAAATCTATTTATACATTCAAAATACAATTTAAACAATAAAAATTTAAGCTTTTACCCAAATTTATATTGTAATATATAATTAAAAAAATACTAAAACGTTTAGACACCAACTTATTAATCCACTACACAAAAATAAAATCCTTCCCATAAAAAAAAGTGATACAAAGACGTATACGCGTAATTTAATTTGACGTAGACCCACTGCACATTAATCAAAAATGAAAAGTTGTTCAAGGATGGGACATGGGGAACTTCTTTGATCAGTCACTTTCAAAGGTGCCCTTTCCTTTCTCCAAGAGCCATCTTGCTTTTTAATTATCGGTATGTGTGGGAACTCATACTCATGGAATCTGCATTCAATGGACCCCATGGTACTGTATACGCGTTTTAGTGGGCCCATCCTTCTTTTTAATAAAATTATAATTTTTTTTAATATCTCATAACTAGCATTAACACTACCTGCCTAATCAGATGGAAAAATCTCAAAATACGCACCAAACATGACACCCAAACAACTACGAGATAAAGCAAGCATTGCTTGAACATTTAACTAAACTATAATATAAAAATTTATGCACTTACTCCTCGGCGAAATATAACATAAGATTTTCCATAAAGGGTAAGAACTTATCCATGTTTTAAGGAAGCGGAAGATTAGAAAAAGGAATGGATAAATAAAAAAATTGTTATAACACAAAGACGAAGTTGAATGGAAAGGACTTTAAGAAAGTAATGGCGATGCAAAGAATCCATACCGCTTTACTCCCTCCACGTTGCATATGAAAATGAAATCCCAACTTCATGGCCCCACTCTAAATGTCAATGTCGGTGTTAGATTTAGAAATTCAAATATTATGTTAATATTGTATTGTTGGATTTGTGCAAGCGAGTATTAAAATTTAAGTTTTATCAATAACATGTTTATGTTCCTGGTTGTGCGAACGCACACATTCATAATTTTTTTTTTTTTCCGGAAATAATCATTTTCAAAATTATTTTTTAAGTTTTTATAAATTCAATTTAATATAAATTTTTGTTTAAACATCATGAGAATTTTATAAATTTAGAAAAAATTAATTAAAGTCAATGATCTTTGACTATCGATCGCTATATATCTTGCCAGGTATAATAAAGGTAGAATACAAAATCAAGGAAGGGGTCAATAGTGAGAGTATTGAGTTGGACCCTTCGCTCACAATGAGGATAGAGATGGGAAAGGAAAGAAAGTATACAAGAAGTGCACAACATCCACTAACCCAAAAACAATGTGTAGACTAGGAGTTTCGAACACAAAATCTATCACAAACATATTGTCCATGTTTAATCTTGACAATGCCAGACTTTGATTCTTAGTGGGGGGGGCGGGGGACCTAGGATACAGAAACCATTGTTGAGGTGGTTGTGGCACGGGAAGGGAAAAAAAGTGAAGATCAACAACAGAGGTTAGGTTGAAACATCATTCAATCGAGAAATGGGTATGCTACAAACAATCATTGTAGCATTGGCACTCTTTGATAAGTTGAGGTTGCTTATGGAAAAAAATGATTCTACAACAATGGTGTAAAAACAAACTTTATATATGAAAGAGGCTTGAAAACACTTTGCATTGAGTGAGATGATGGAAATAAAATATCATTGGTTGCATGCCAAAGGCAAGCAAAACGAAGCACAAATAAAGTAAATGGATTCAATGGCTAGGAATACCCTATATAGAGTAAGAAAGTCATTGTTAATGGCACTAGGCGAGGAACGAATCTCTACAAAATAACTCGTATAGAGAATCATGACTATGCGGCAAAGGAATTGAGCAAGGCCAATGCATGAGAGATTCACTAAAAAACCAATATCATATCATGTGCATTCATATTGGGGGGTTTAAAAATAGTGAAAATGTGTATGAGTGTGTAGGTTTTCGCAGTTAGTTATAATGCCGCTTGAACTTTCTGGATATAAATTGTGTAAAAGATGTTGAAATGTTTGACGTTTCGAGTGGACACTCAACCCATCCTTAGGGACAAAAAATATGGAATAAAAGAAGTTAAAATGTAATTCAATATATTGGATGGTATTAAGGGGGTGAAGGTTTTTTTAAAATCAAACTATGGGTATAAATATTTGGGTAAGGTGAATAACAAATCAAAATTTCAAGCAGAGGAGGATGAAGGGGGGATAACAATGAAATGAGATATGTCATTGTGGGTTTTTTGTTAGAATCGAAATGTCTCACAAAGGAGTATGATGATACATCTCTAATTCCTGTACCTTGTAGAAATTTTGTATGTACCATGAAAGTCTCTAAACAAGCAGTGAAAATGACCAATTATTTTGTAATAGAGGGATCTACAATTGAAATGGTTTTCTAGTTCCTAAGAAACACATTTGATGATCTCGACTCAAAGCTCAAATAGCATATGATAAACAACATTTTCTAAAGTAAATATATGATACATATGTCAAATATTGGCACCGACATACAAGGGGTAGAGATAATAATGGGTATAAAAATGTCACGGAAAAAATGGTAACTACAATATTTGGGGAAAACATGGAGTTATTTTATTTGGAAACATGTATTGGAAGGTGGTATTAATAATAAATATTTGGAGGGAAAAAAATTAGGGGTATTCTTTAATATCCCATGAACACATGTGCTATGCCATAGGTTTACTGAGTGAACCCCCTATGGGGCAATGCAACAACATACCTATGGAAGACATAGATAAAACGCTATATGTTACTTGGCATGGACAAGCACAAGTCCTTCATCGACTTGCGACAAATGTTTTGTTGTTATGTTTCCTCACTCACTCTCGACCATCACCTTATCCCATACACCACTAATTTTCAAACTAGGACTAGTGCTTTGAAGTAGAACTAAAGTATGAAGATATATTTTTGTCGTAGCAAGTAATACACTTGATTTTAGCCAACAATATGCACAATGTTGTCATGGTCCTTATCCCTGGCACCAACCTACACATGGATAATGGGGGAGAGGCACATTACTTGGTAGATTAGATTACAAAATGCCATCAAAATATCCAAGATAAGATATTTTAGTGGTTGATATTCCATCACGAGTCACACAAAGAAAAACTTGATAAGTACATAGAGAACCATTTCAAGGTTGACCAATGCCACTTACAAACCAAAGTGGATGAATTGAGAATATTGGAACAAGTGATGGAAAAAAACAAGGGAAGTATGGTAATGACATTACAAGAGGTTTCTATCGTGTAGTGCATATGGGAGTCACTCTATTCATTGAAGAGGAAGATGATGATTAGTTATAGATTGAGGGATATTTCATCCAAGCAACTAATGAGGCAGAACAAACATTATGCTCAAGCATGTAAGAGAAGGATGGGCAGATAAAATAGGTAGACGTGGGATGAAAAGACTTGCCTTAGGATCCAATGATGGAATTCGACATAGGTCCAAACACATCATTGTGCACTAGGTGAAAAATTCCTTCTGCCCTCATTGCACTAGAGGGGAATCTTACCCGATTCTGCTTCCCATATACACAATGTTCACAGAAATCAAAATCTAGAGAGAAGTTATACATACCTTCAACCATACATTTACCGTGTAGTAGTCGAAGACCCTTCTTTGTGATATGCCCCAGTCTTTGATGCTACAACATAACCTTTTCTCTAGAGACTATAGGAGTTTTTTCTTTTTCATCTCCAATATCAAGAACAATGGAGCTATTACACCCATCACTAATAGTGTTTCCTTGCATCTTATACAAAGTTCCAATCCAAACTCCCTTCAACAACACCATTGCTCCTCAAACCATCCTGCAGGTTTCTTTTTCAAATACTGTTTTTACCCCTGCATCGTCCATTTTGTTTACAAAAATAAAATTTCTAGCTAGTCGTGGGATGTGCATAACACCAGGAAGTGTTCTAATCCTTCCATCTATGAGCCTCAACTTGAATTTTCCTCATCCTATGATTTTGGTTGTCGAGTCATCACCTAGGAAAACATTACCTCCATCATACCTTTCATATTCACAAAACCACTCCCTGTGGGGAGTCATATGAAAGGATGCGCCTGAGTCAACCAGTCATGCCTCATGATCTACATGTGTGTTTGAAGAAGCCATGTACACATCCCCTCCTTCCTTGGAGGTCTTTTCTTCTGTAGAGGGAGCAACTTCAGATCCCTTCACTATCTCAACGTTTTTGGATCTACATTGCTTCTTGAAGTGCCCTTATTTTCCATAGCTCCAACATACCTTTACAAATTTTCTAGGAGATTTAGATATACCCTTAGATTTAGATCTCCCACTTGAGGAATTAGATCTATTTATTTCCTGGGAGCATCCTCTTGTAAATAATGCATCTGTGATCTTTCCTTCCATGTTCTTATATCTCATCTCCTTCGACAACAAGGATGAGACCATATCATCAAAACTCAAGGTAGTTATATTACTACCTATGGACATAACCAGACTATCCCACGAGTATGGTAAAGAACATATTAAATTGATACACTTATATTCATTTGAAATTTTAATCTCAACGGATAATAATTGACTTACCACAATATTGAAGGCATTCAGATGCTCTATCACCGAGTCTCTATCTCTCATCCTCAGGTTATACAACTTCTTTCATAGGAAAATTTTATTTACCAGGGACTTAGACTGATACAAATTCCCCAACTTATCTAATAACTCCTTGGTTGTAGCTTCCCCTGACACATTCAGTAATACTGAATCTGAGAGACACAATCGAATTGTGCTCTTTGCCTTTCGATCCAACTTTTTCCAATCATCTACTGATGTTCCTATAGGTGCAGTACCTAGATCCACTGATTTTTGTCTACCAAAATATCTTCTATCTTGAGCTTCCATAGCTCAAAAATTTTCCCATTAAATTTATCGATCTCTATTTTCGAACTACTCGCCATTTCTTTTCACTTGAAGAATCAATACCACATATCTCCCACTGTAACAAGGCTTATCACCGTCCTGAGACAAACCCCTGACCACAAAGACGTCCCCCTGAAGCCAATAATTTCTCTGATACCAAATGTAGATTTTAACCTTGTACAATTATTTACTACAAACAAATTTTCAATAAAAGAACAAAAAAGATACAATGGAAAATACACACATTACACATAGATTTTTCCCTTGGAAACCCAAACTGGGAAAACCAACATATTCTATATTCATTCACCTCATGCATTGTTTACAATAGAATATACATATAGGATCTCGTAGCATCCAAAACCCTGATCCAATAACCCAGATTAGTCAACAACCTCTCATTGAGATAGGATTTTGAATTCCTTGTAAAGTTATTTTCTTCCCTTTATCGTCTTTAGATTCTAAGGTTTTATTATAACAATCCTGCTTGGCTTTATGGGAAGCCAACCAATCCATGCCAATCAACATGTCATATGATCTTAGAGGAAGGATGGTTAAGGTGGCTTGGGTAGGAAACCCATTCATAATGATTTGGCATGTTGTTATGACCTTTGTTACTTTTCTTTTTGTTCTAGTGGCTAGTTATACCAACCATGGTTTAGCATGTTTTGTGTGCTACAATTTACACTTGTCAATAGTTTGAGGAGAAATATAACTCATATTAGAACCAGGGTCAATCATAATAGAAATAATATGGTTGGTGACCATACCTTCCATTTCCACCACTGAGGCTTGGTGGTCTACTTGCCTATTGTCCAAATTTGCATGAATTTTTGGCATACTCCTGGCCACATCATCAACCATGGTAGTCTCATGGATTTTGTAGACTCCCTTACTATTTGGCTGCCTATGAGGGCACTCCCTTAGCATATGCTCTTCTCCATAGCCCCAACATTTCAATGGTTCCTTCTTTGTACTTTCAATCCTTCTCGAGGCTGATCCAAAAGTTTTATTTCTACTTTGAGATGGAAAGTTTTGTTGATTCACACTTTTTTTGGAAAATCTCATCCTACAACTCTTCCCATAATTCTTAAACCTTGGGGGTTTAACCCCCTTCTTATTGAATCCCATTTTACCTTTCTTCCTCCAGTCCTTGGGGTGTTCAGCCTTGTGGTTGACTTGTTCATAACAATATCTAACCTTCCTAATGGCATCTTCCAAGGTCTTAGGCTCATCAAATTCAATTTTGTTTCGGAAATATTGAGGCATCCCACTATGGAATCATTGCATATTCGTCTTTTCTTCCTTTATATAGGGCACATACCTTAGTATCTCCAAAAACTCGTTGATGTATTCATCTATGGTGATTTGTCCAAGTTTGAGTTCATAGAACTCCTTAGTCTTATCATCATAGTACCTCTTAGATAGGTACTTCTTCTTGAAGTATTTCTCAAATTTACCCCAAGACAACTCCTCTTGGATTCCTTTTACATTTATAAGGTCCTCCCACCAAATAGTGACCTTTCCATTCATGTTAAATATAGGTATTTGGGCTTTCAAGTTTTCAAAGTAGTTGTGAACTTTGAAATACTTCTTCAGGCCAAGTATCCAAGCTTTTGCTTCTTCCCCCTTCTTGATTTCTCCATCAAAAGCGGGTGGCTTGGATTTCTTAAATTCTTCAGGGTCATCTCCCCTGGAGTGCTTCCTCTTCTTTCATCTCTATTGGAAATGCGAATTGGTCTCATTGCTTGACAGTTCCTTTGAGCTTTCCGCTCCTTCACTAGAGGAATCCTCAGGTGAGTATTTGGTTTTGGCATGCTTCTTGGCTCCATGTTGAGCCTTCTTGTGAGTGTTTCTTCTTACATTGTTGTTTTTGGGTCCATGCCTCTGTATCTCAGGCAGAGTTTGGGTTTTCTCAAGTTGATGTTTTTCCATGTTACTTGTTGTTGGCCCATGTTGAAACTATCTCTGTATATATGACAGGATTTGTAGTAAGACTGCATTTATTTCAATATATTTTTCCTGCTCCTTCATTAACCTATCATTATCGGCCTTGAAACTTTGCATCTCTTCCATGAGACTTCTCATAGTCTCAACCAGATTTGGAGGGGTTTCCACCACCAACCTCCTTTCATTAGATTCTTCTTCTTTGTTATGGGAGATCTCTCCCCATTCATGGTGTTTCATCATCCTTTCAGTGATAACTTGTCTGGGAAGTCACTAAATGGTTAATTGTTGATGATCAATAATTTTTGTTAGTTAATTATTTACTAACTTATCAACATCACATGCAATCCTTATAAAAAGGAAAATTGCTTTATTAATCGACACTCAATAGCATACAATTCGTATGTAATCATGTAAATAGCATAAAGTCTCATCCCTCCTTTTATTAATAAGGTTTAAGAGAAATCCTCATGGATAATAATGCAGGGTTAATATCAGTTTTGAGATTTCAGGGTTAATTGTTTACATATTGAAATCCATTGAACTTCCATGTGCTGCGTAAAATCGAGAATGATGAACCGTCAAATCAAATGGCCTATCGAGATCCATCATTGGTCGTGGTCATCATGGTAAAATCCCCAGTGATTAAGTTAAAATTGTGATCGTTGATCATAGTCAGATCAACGATCCTCATCGATATAAACCATTAATGTAGTCAAATTTTATGATAAAGGATCAACAATATAGATTTTGAGTGCCCACTCAAGTTACACATGTGTTAAAATGAGGCTTATTCCACGCTGGTGGTTTCAGAACCTCCACTTTGGGACATGTGGGGGTCAATAAAGCCATGTTGGCACTCTTGAGGTTGGTTTTATTATCACCTCCCGACCTTTCACTTTTACTACGGAAAAAAACCACTTGGTAAGAAAGTGGTGACGTATTCAGAGGACTAAGCACTCGGTCATATGACTGGGCATTGGTAGGCCCTCATTAAATTTTGTTCCCCTTAACTAACTAAAAACTTCCTTTTTGAGAAACCATCGTCTTCCATTCGTCAAGAGCTTTCCAACTACTGTGATTTCATTTGAATCCAAGTTCTATAACGAAATTTATGGCCCATCGAAGTTTGTGGCAACATCCCTGCCACGTGGAATCCTATCACACTCGTCCACCCATGGGATGTTTTCGTGGCTCTCCTGGTACTCACACCAGGCTCCGTGGAGAATATGTGGCATTGACCATGTCACACCTTATCAATCACTCATCGGACCTCTCCCTTTACTAGTTCCTTTGCTATCAGTACCCTCCTATCGGGGTCTTCCCATGATCGCTTACCTTACGTACTCCGACACCTGAGTCCGACGACTTCCTCCTCCGACTAATCAGACGGTTCTGGGGCCTATCGATTGTTTGTTGGGACTTCATCGAAGCTTCTCAATTGCACAAGGGTTATGATCTTTCTGTAACCCTTCGTATTTGGGAACTGGGTCACATGACTGATCAATGGATGTTATTCATCATAGCCTCCCTCCCGAACAAGGATCGAGATCTTCCCTACGGGGCTTTCTCCTCCATGCACCATATCCTTTTGACACTTGATACCATCTGTGCATGACTTGTGGCACTATCACCACCTTCCACGTGGAACCCATATTCCTCATAGAAGTTCACTTATGGGTGCCAAAACACTATACCACGTGGCACCTTTCATGCTCGACACGTGGCACCACCTGCATTATAACACGTGACACCATCCATGCCAAACCCCTTGGCCTTCAACTAAATATCTATGGTCCATATCTCCTGCTGGACTCCCTAGGCCTTAATAGATCGACGGTTTAGAATCCATCTCAGAGCTTCTCCCTCAGAGTGAATCACCATGACCCATTATGAGATCTCATCACGATGGACGATCAAGATCTTCTCTAGGAGTTTTCTCCATCCTCGATGGATCTACAGTTAGATCTGCTTCTCGAGGATCCTTCCTCGGAGTGTATCCCCGCAATATATTCTGAATTACCTCTTACGATGGATGAACTAGATCTCCTCTTAGAACTTCTCCTATCCCGACATATCGACGGTCAAGTTTGCATCTTAGAGCTCCTCCGTCGGAGTGAAACTCTTTGTTCCATTCCACAAAGTGTCTAGTGATGGATGGTTAGGATTTCCCCTTGGAGATCCTCCTTCCTAATAGATCAATGACTAGATCTACTTCTTGGGACTTGTTCGATATCGACCAATCGAAGGTCCATATATTCCTTTGGGACTCCACTATCAGAGTATATCCCTGGAAATCACTATGATAGGCACTCTGCGGTGGACGATTGATATTTACCTCTCGAAGATCTAATGATCAAGCTTTGGGGCGAGTGTGTATGTTTTCCCAACCCCTTTTCTCATAATATCCTTGGTCTTGGGTCGTTCCTAGGGAGACACCTGTCACCCCATGACATCCTGGTGAGACACGTGGCATAACCCTTGCTCAACATGTGGACCTCCAAGTACACTTGACGTGGCGTACATGTCATCGTGGAAGTAGTCTATTTTTCCATTTAGGTGGTGACCCCTGTCCTCTGCATATTGGAGGGGTGACATCATCCATGTCAACATGACGACACTTTCCTCCTGGCTTCATCTCGAGGCATCACTAAGATCCACGGTCAATATTTATTTCAGTTGGGTCCGATGGACGATCAGGGTTACTCCATCAGAGTCCTCCCTTTGGGGTATTTTCATTTTAGTGGCCCAAATGACCCTGAATACTTCACTGCGATGGTCAGTCATGATCACTCTAAGTTTTTCCTTGATGGATCAACAAACCATATCATTACTCAGGGCCTCCTCTATCAGAGTCCTATTACAAATCTGGACACGGTTGTCTTTGACTACTACGACCTCTAATCGACGGTGGAGATCTTCCCACCCCTGGATCCAATAGTTGACAAATAAGGGTGATTCTTCAAGAGCATGGGGTCCAACAAGGGTTTCCCCCCTTGGTCCTTCCTTCAATCACCGACTGACAGATGTTCCCTCTAGACACACTCGCGGTCCTGGTTAGCATGATACATCATGATGACGCCACCTCTTCACTTGGTCTCATTCAAATGAGACCCACTATGATCTACGATGTGGTTTATCGTGGGCCTTTCCCTGATGGACGGAATAGATTTTCCCTCGAACTCTCCTTTTCAGACCGCCTCCACCTCGACATCCAAGGTCACTCCAACCATGGGACTCTGACCATATTAAGCATAATGAATCTAACTGTCCAACATCATCCATGAACACCCTCTGATAGATCAACGACCCTTGTTGATTTCAGAGTTCATACTCCACGGGATTCATACTCATTGTCGATGGAGGGTCAAGATCTCTTCACACCGCCAGATCAACGGTTGAGATCTTGTCTTGACTTTGTCTCAATAAACGACTTGTATTTAATCACTATGCCAAATCTACGATCGAAATAGGGCTCCTCCACTGCCTTAACAGTTTGAGTATGGACTTAGCCATTTTTGCGAGGGTTTTTCTTGCATTCTCTTGTAGGGTTTTTTGTCTTTTTGAGAGTTCTTCGCCTGGGTTCGAAGGCATTTCACCTAGGGTCCCTTGGTTCCGTCACACTCCAAATATATTCACGCCCTACCAAAATTTCAATACCACACCGCACATGGGCATACACTTATCTCTCTCTCTCTCTCTCTCTCTCTCTCTCTCTATATATATATATATATATATTATACATATATGTACGTATATTAGTATGAGTATGGACTTAGCCATTTTTGCAAGGGTTTTTCTTGCATTCTCTTGTAGGGTTTTCTGGGTTTTCAAGAGTTCTTCGTCTGGGTTCGAATGCATTTCATTTCCTCACCTAGGGTCCCTCGGTTCCGTCACACTCCAGAGATATTCACGCCCTACCAAAATTTCAATACCACACCGCACATGGGCATACACTTATACCCATATATATATATATATATATATATATATATATATATATAGTTGTGCATACTCCCTCCCATGTTACCAATCATAGAAACATCTTATAAATTCATGTGTAGTTATTTCTACAGATATAGAGACTATCTATATCTAAGACACAACACATACTAATATATATTCATTCTACGCACATACATGACATCTCTAAAAATATGTAGTTAGAATTCAAATTCATTATACAGATTCATCAAATCCATTCATGTGCTCTAGTTAATACACAAAATCAATACAAGGCACTTATCTAAAATTTTTGAGATATGTTGGCCACTACTGTAGGGTGAACTGTTCTCCACCCAACCATAGGAAAGGTTGATCTATTCTCTGCTACAACCAACCAACCCCGAGCCAAGGTACAATTCTATAAGAGAAATTTTCTGCAAGATCTTCCTGCGAGTTTTTTGCCAAAAATCCCATCTGTCTATCTCCAACCACTCTCGATCTATCCCCAACCCATGTGTTCTCTCTTGTCTATCCCTACGCCTTATTTTTTCCTGTCTTCTCCACCCTAGGATTTCGTGGGTCATTCCAGAATTTTCTTGATGGTACCTTTCCCATCCTTCCTTAACTTTCCTAGGGGACTATTCCAACTACCAATTTCAAGACTGATAATCACTTTTTAGGGCCGAGGACAGTTCAGGTCTGCAATTTTTTAATTAGACAGGGAACTGCGTGGCAGAGTCATCTCAATCAATAATTTCCCACCTCTTGCAACATTCCTCTCATGACATTATAACCTATGAGGGCCATCCCTTCAACAGTATCTCAACATCTCTTTGTTATATTAAAATCAAATATACACAATACAAAATAAATAAATCAAGGTCCATTGTTTTTCCTTGATCACATAATATATTTGTCTATAGTTTTGTCATAATAATGCTTATATTTATAGACTTGGGGAAATAAGGGTGTTTCGATCTCCTTGATAGATTTTGTCCCAACGACGTCTTTGTACTCATGGCTGAAACTTAAATCCCCTGAACTTCATTATCTAATCCCATTCATGACCATCCTGCGCTCCTACGATCTAAGTCCACCGGTAACTGATGTTCTTCTTGCACAAATTTACTTCTTCATATTTCAAATTTACACAATCCTTGCTACCATCATCAACTTGGACCTGAACGTTAGAGTATTGATCAACCTTAGTCCATACAATCGTTGGTACGCTAAATTGGGAGCAAAAATTAAGTGGTGGGCATGACTAATTGGAAATTCGCTCTTTGCAAGCTCACTTTATTTTAGTTAACCCTAGGAAGCTTGATGCAAAACCCCCTTCTCTCCTAAGGGTTACGCGATCTCCCGGTCAAGGATCTTCAACTCTGAGCCAAATTGGCTCTCTGAGATCTTAATGGTCTCACTTGCAAATTAACACAGGTCCTCTCAGTCCTCTGGTGCAGGTTTTATGGCACCCGTGACCTCTTTCCGCAACTGTTGAACTCTCAGGTTTTAGGTACTAGCTATTTTCTCGTTAACCCCTTGTCGCATGTGACCTTGAGCTAGGTCCATGCGTAAACACACGATTGCGGGTGATCCCAAGAGTGGTTTGGGATCAACCACTTTTCTCCCTGCAATTTACCTCCAATTGCCACGTACCTCTTTACCGATACCATGGTTTCGATTGCGACCCGCCCTAAAATTTTTAATGCCCGAACACTTTCTGGCTCCACAATCGAGCATGATCGTCGATCTTATGATCTTGACGGTACTTCTGAATTGACGACTGAGATCTACCTCTTCCAAAACAACGATTTCGATCTAGTTCTCCCAAATTGGACGATTGATATTTACTTCGGGTCTTTTCCTGGAGTCCACAGATTTATGCCACCTACCCTCTAGATCGAACGATTGACATTACTTCGGGTCTTTATCCAGGATCCATGTATTCACACCACCTGTTATTTAGATCTGACGGTTCAGATCTACTTCAGATGATCATACACTTGAGATTTACTTCGGATGATCGGACGGTCCCAAATTACTTTGGGACTTCAGAACTTTGGGAAGTTCCCTCTCTTGCGCATGAAAAATGCTAAGGCTCACACACCTTGATTTGATCAAACGACTGTTGGTCCTCTGAATCGGTGATCCAATGACCATTGTCGCTCTCCCTCCTGAGCTTCTGACTTCCTCTGACTTAGAAGATTTTCTAAGTATCCAAAGGCCTCAGCCTTTATTCCTCCTACGAGTTTGTCTCTTGGACCTCGTCTGCACTTCTGGAAAGCTCTATCCCTTTCGAGCTTTCATCAATGGACTTTGACTTCACCCTGGCGCACACTTGCGCTATGCATGCAAACTTGCACTGGTTCTCCTTGAGTTTTCAACTTGCTCAGTCTCTAAGGGACTCAACCCTTCCGTGTCTTTCAAAATACTTTCTGGTGCCCTCCTGGAACAATCTGCACTCGATCTCCTGAGCTTTCAAACTTGAAACAAGTTCACCTCTACGCGTACTCCTTGCGCTTAATATGCACACTATGCATGCAAAAGTTCCACGCTATCTCTTCTGAGATTCGAGTTAAAAAATAATCTCTTACACACACTCCTTGCGTTCAGTATGCACTCCTTGCATAACTCATAGAAGAGAACAATTGAAACTTATACTAACATCTTACAGTTTTAGATACTCAAAATGAAAACTCATTCATTCATGAAAATAACAATAACATGGAATTACAAATAGTAACAACACTATGCATTTGGATCAATTTTCCTCTGTTATATTCATTCAAAAGAAAATGGCTATAGCTATGATCAAACAACAACTAAAAACTCAGAATTTTCCTACTAACTCGCAACAACCTCATTTGGGCATACAAAACCTCTATTTATCTCAGAGGGTCCTTAGGGTTCCCCCCCGACTACTTGTTTACTCAAAACGAAAACCTAAATGCTACCTAAGTTCGGTTATATTCAAGGCTAGGAGTGAAACTCCCAGATCACTCGTGATCATCAACTTCCAAGCACTTGATCTTCTTTCGTTTTTCCAATCAGCTCCAAAAGATTCACAGTAACTCCCAGCGTTTCAGATTCTGAAATGATCTCCAGGCATTGAGTTATCTTGCCATGTGTGCTCGCTAATGATGCTCCTGCATCATACTCCCCTGGAAAAAAATTTATGGACTCATGTCCATGAGATATTGCATCGAATTTCCATGCTTCCAGATATCAGCTTCATTTTCCCAACTGGCATCTTCTATTGGGTGTCCCTTCCACTTGACCAAATATTCAAGATGAGTCTTCCTCCTGGTCTTCTTGCTAATCCTCTGATCAATGATCTTCTCCATCTATGGTTTTTCTGCCACAGGCATTTGTTTCTCCCACTAAATCTTCTCTTGAAATTCTGATCCCTCTGAGTCATATTACCTGTAAGGGTACATGTATGAAACATTGAATATGGGTGATATGCCCACATCATCTGGAAGCTCAATCTCATAGGTGTTCGCACCAAACTTCCTTAATATCTTACATGGCCCTATCTTCTTCATATTCAACTTGTTATATGTTCCTCTAGGGAACCTTTCTTTCCTGAGATGTGCCAGAACCTGATCCCCTACTTCAAATTGAAGCTCTCTATGATGTTGATCAACTTTGCGCTTATACTCTTGATTAGAGCTCTACAAATGTCCCTTGATCTGGTTATGGAGCTTCTGCATTTCTGCAGCAAAATCTTCTGCTCCAACGTTTCTGATCTCACTCTGTTCCAAGTCTCTCAACTCAGATACTCCCCTGGGTTGTATTCCATATAGTATTTGGAATGGGCTCTTTCCAGTGCTTCTATTGGGTGAGTCATTGTATGCAAATTCTGCTTGTGGCAAAATCTGATCCCACTAATTATGATGCTCAGTGAGCAGACTCCTTAATAAGTTTCCCAAACTTATGTTTACCACCTCAGTGTGCCCATCTGTCTGAGGGTGATAAGCTGAGCTGAAGGAAAAATATGTCCCCAACTTCTTCCACAGTGTTCTAAAAAAATGACCAACAAATTTTGTGTCTTTGTCTAAGACAATGCTCCTGGGTAGTCCGTGAAGTCTCACAACTTCCTTGAAAAATAGATTTGCAACATGTGTTGTGTCACTGGTCTTCTAGCATGGGATAAAGCATGCCATCTTTGAAAACCTATCCACCACCACAAATATGGAATCACATCCTCTTTGCGTTCTTGGCAGTCCCAACACAAAATCCATGCTTATTGCATCCCAAGGCCTCTCTGGTATTGGAAATGGTTGATACAATCCAATGTTATCTCTTTTTCCTTTTGCATGCTAGAAGATTTTGCATCTGTTCAAAAACTTTATCACTTCTTTTCTCATACCTGGCCAATAGTATGAACTGCTCAACTGTGCAAATTTCTTACCATGGCCGAAATGTCCAGCCAATCCTCCACTATGCTTTTCCCTCAAAAGGTTATCCCTCATTGAGCATTTTGGTATGCACAATTGATTGCCTTTGAACAACAATCCCTCTATACTCTTTCCACTGGATCTTATCTCTCAACACATGATTTTCACATGCTTCGTATGCTTCCTTGAAATCTGGATCATCACAATACATATCCTTAAGGTGTTCAAACCCCAAGGTCTTCACTTGAAATTCCTGTAGAATCAAACATCTCCTGCTTAATGCATCAACAACTTTGTTAGCATTCCCAACAATATGTTTTATGGCAAAAGTAAAATTCTGCATAAACTCAACCCATTTTGCATGCCTCTGATTCAATTTTAACAGCTTGGTTATGAATTGTAAAGCTTGGTTGTCGCTATACAAGACAAATTCATGTGGAACAAGGTAATGTCTCCATTTCTTCAAGGCTTGAATTATGGCATAAAACTCCTTGTCATATGTGGAGTATTTTCTCTTAGTCTCATTCAACTTCTCACTGAAATAGGCAACCGACCTATTATCCTGGCTCAAAACTGCTCAATTGCAACTCCACTTGCATCACATCTCACTTGAAATGTCTTTTCAAAATTTAGTAAGATCAGAATTGGTCGTTATGTTATTTTATCCTTCAATATATTGAAGCTCCTCTCGGCCTCCTCTGTCCATTTAAAATACTTGTGCTTCTTCTTCATTGTATCCATCATTGGTGCACAAATTCCACTGAAGTCTCTGATAAACTTCCTATAGAAACTTGCTAATCCATGGAAGCTTCTTACCTCAAACATACTCTTTGGTGATGACCATTCTTTGATTGCTTTCACCTTCTCTGGATCCATCTTCAGTTCATTTGAAGAGATCACAAAACCCAAGTAAATGAGTTTTGTCTTCATAAAAGAGGACTTCTTAAGATTTATCAACAACTTCTCTTGCTGTAGTCTCCTCATCACTAATGTCAGGTGTCTCAAATGCTCTTCTTTAGTCTTGCTAAAGATCAATATATCATCCAGATATACAACCACAAACTTGCCAATGAAATCTTTCAGTATTTCATTCATCAACCTCATAAAAGTATTTTGGGGCATTTGTTAAGCCAAATGGAATAACAAGCCACTCATACAAACCTTCATTTGTCTTAAAGGTTGTTTTCCATTCATCAGCTTCACTCATCCTTATCTGTTGATATCCACTTTTCAAATCTATCTTAGAAAATAAATTTTATCCCCTTAAACAATCCATTAAATCATACATTCTTGGAAAAGGAAATCCATACTTGATGGTGATCTTGTTAATGACTCTTGAGTCTATACACATTCTCCATCCTCCATCCTTCTTTGGACTCAACACAGTTGGTACTGAACATGGACTCAAGCTCTCTCTTACCAAGTCCTTGTCTAACAATTCTTGGACTTGGTTCTTTACCTCCTCATTCTCTCGAGGTGTCAATTTGTATGCTGCTTTGTTTGGCAGACTTGCTTTTGGTATCAAATCAATATGATGGTTGATACTTCTGATAGGTGGCAATGAGTTAGGCAACTCATCCACCACTATGTCAGCAAAATTATCCAACAATTCTTGAACTTCTTCAGACAAATCATCCATCGAAGTACTTGTAAGGATAAATCTGGGTTTCCTCCCCACAACAAACTGCATCTCTTGTTCTTTCTTAACTTCTTTCATGAGTTCCTTCCCACTCATGAGAAGTATGCTTTTGCTGGATTCCTCTTTCACTTTCTTCTCCTCTATTGGCAACAACAAGTGTGTCCTACCATTCTTCTCCAAGGTGTATGTATTCTTCCTCCTATCATTAATGACATTCCTATCAAACTGCCATGGTCTTTCCAACAAAATATGGCATATGTCCATGGGAATTACATTACATAGAATTTAATCTCTATATCCTCCTATCTTAAATTTAACCAAGCATTGTTTAGTAACCATTACCTGGTGTCCTTTATGAAACCATGAGACTTTGTATGGTTTTGGGTGTGCAGTTGTCTCTAGCTCCAATTTCTCCACCACCTCTGTGGATACTAAGTTATCAGTGCTCCCACTGTCAATTATCACCTTGCATACTCTATATTTAGTCTTTCAAGATGCCCTGAATAGACTGTTCCTCTCCACTGGATTTTTAACTTATGCCTCTGGTTTTAAAAGAACCTTTCTCAACATCAGGGATGTTCCATTCTCTGCTCCTTCTGCTTCAACATTCATTCTCTGTGCTTCTGAAATGTGAGCTTCGCCTCGTCCTTCTTTCTTTTTCTCAAGACATTCCCAAGACATGTGCTCTATCTTTCCACAGACATAGCACCTTACTTCTCCTCTACTTCTTCCTCTGCCTCTAGAAGAACTTCTTCCACCATCTTGTCTTCCTCAGGAACTTCCTCCTCTTTCTGAGCGACTATATGGTTTCTCAGTCTCGTCTTTGGATTTATGTGCCTTGTCATGGGAAACTCCATGGCCTTTGTTCAGGACTAGGCTTTTACCTCTACCTCGCTAGCTTTGTTTTCTGGTCAACTTCTCCTCTGCCTTCAGTGCAAACTGATAAGAATCCTCCATTGTCCTTACTGAAATCATGCTGATCTCATCCTGGATTTCATACCTCATGCCATTTATATACCTGGAAACTTTCTCTTCATCTTTCTCTCTTTGTCCAGTTCTAATGTTCAACTTGTAGAACTCCTCTATGTACTCCTTAACTATCATACCCTTCTGCCTGAGGTTCTACAACTTCCTGAACAGATTGATCTGATAATATTTGGGCATGAATTTAGCCTTCAGCTTGACTACCATTTTGTCCCAATTCTTTATCTTTTGTTTCCCTTGCTTCTCCTCTCAGCCTGCAGTTCATCCCACCACAGCGTTGCATGTCCTTTTATCCAAGTGACAACATGTCTCACCCTTTTCTCCTCATTGACATCTTCATAGTTGAAATATTTGTCCACAGATATTATCCAATCAAACAGTTCTTCAACATCAAAATTGCCTTCATACATTGGGACCTCTATCTTGGCTCTAGCTCCCAATCTAACAACTTCTCTCAACAAGCGTTCTTTGGCAACATTTTCCCCTGCAGCTTCTTCGACTTCCACTTCTTCACTCTCTGCATCGCTGATGTCTCCAGCATCATGTGCCCTCCTCTGCGTTGCCTCCATCGCCTCCATTATTGCATGAAGTTCTCACATTTCCCTTTCTACAACCCGATTGGCTAAATGTGGCACCCCTCGTCTCCTCGGTGGCATTGTGTTGACTGTCTCTCACACATAGAGTGAAACTTGAAGTAATTTCACCTCCCCTCCTTTGCCTGTTGTCTGGAAGCAAGACTTTAGCTTTGATACCACTTGATGCAATCCCCCCTTCTCTCCTAAGGGTTACGCGACCTCCTGGTCAAGGATCTTCAAATTTGAGCCGAATTCACTGTCTGAGACCTTAATGGTCTCAATTTTGAATTAACATAGGTCCTCTCAGTCCTCTGGTGCAGGTTCTATGGCACCCATGGCCTCTTTACGCAACTGCTGAACTCTCAGGTTTCAGGTACTAGCTCTTTTCTCATTAGCCCCTTGTCGCATGTGACCTCAGTCTAGGTCCATGCATAAATGCACGATCGTGGGCACACCCAAGAGTAGTTTGGGATCAACCTCTTTTCTCCTCGATATTTACCTCTAATTGCCACATACCTCTTTACCGATACTACGGTTTCGATTGCGTCCCTCCCTCAAAATTTTAACATCCGGACACTTTCTGGCTCCGCAATCGAGAGTGATCATCGATCTTACGATCTTGATGGTACTTCTGGATTGACGACTAGGATCTGCCTCTTCCAAAACAATGATTCAGATCTAGTTCTCCCGAATCGGACGGTGTCCACAAATTTATGCCACCTTCCCTTTAGATCGAACGATTGACGTTACTTCGGGTCTTTATCTAGGATCCACAGATTCACGCTACTTGTTATTCAGATCTAATGGTTCAGATCTACTTCGGACGATCCGATGCTTGAGATTTACTTCGGACGATCAGATGGTCCCAAATTACTTCGGGACTTCGAAACTTTGGCAAGTTCCCTCTCTTGCATGTGAAAAACGCTAAGGCTCGCACACCTTGATTTGATCGAATGACTATTGGTCCTCTAAATCAATGATCCAACGACCACTATCGCTCTCCTTCCTGAGCTTCCGACTTCCTCTGACTTAGAATATTTTCTATGTATCCAAAGGCCTCGACCTTTTTTCCTCCTATGAGTCCGTCTCTTGGACCTCGTCTACACTTCTGGAAAGCGCTATCCCTTCTGAGCTTTTGTCAATGGAATTTGACTTCACCCTGGCCCACACTTGCGCTCTGCGTGCAAACTTTCATTGGTTCTCCTTGAGTTTTCAACTTACTCAGTCTCTAAGGGACTCGACCCCTCTGCATCTTTGAAAATACTTTCTGGTGCCCTCTTGGCACAGTCTGCGCTCGATCTCCTGAGCTTTCGAACTTGAAACAAGTTCGCCTCTACGCGTACTCCTTGTGCTTAGTATGCACACTCTGCATACAAAAGTTTCACACTATCTCTTCTGAGCTTCATGTTGAAAAATAATATCTTACATGCACTCCTTGTGTTCAGTATGCACTCCTTGCATAACTTACAAAAGAGAACAATTGAAACTTATACTAACATCTTACAGTTTCAGATACTTGAAACAAAAACTCATTCATTCACGAAAATAACAATAACAGGGTATTGCAAACAATTACAACACTATGCATTTGGATCAATTTTCCTCTGTTATATTCATTCAAAAGTAAATGGCAATAGCTAGATCAAACAACAACTAAAAACTCAGAATTTTCGTACTAACTCGCAACAACCTCATTTGGGCCTACAAAACCTCTATTTATCTCAGAGGGTCCTTAGGGTTCCCCCCGACTACTCGTCTACTCGAAACGAAAACCTAACTGCTACCTAAGTTCGGTTACATTCAAGGCTAGGAGTGAAACTCCCAGATCACTCCTGATCATCAACTTCCAAGCACCTGATCTTCTTCCATTTTTCCAATCAGCTCCAAAAGATTCATAGTAACTCCCAGCGTTTCAGATTCTGAAATGATCCCCAGGCGTTGAGTTGTCCTGCCACGTGTGCTCTCTAACGATGCTCCTACATCAAAGCTCAGGACATGAAATAAAATAAATTAAATAAGAGAACAGAAGAGAGTTGAGTTGTATTAGGGAGAATGGGTTGTTTAATGTGCTGATCAAATGCTCTTCTTGGGGTGAAATTGTAGGGTAGCTTCCTTAGCTTGAGCTTCTTCTTTAGATTTAGTAACCTTTTCAATTGTGGGTTTGATCCTTCATATATTTTGAAATTATTTCAATGGACGCAACAACCTAGAGACGTTCCACAAATGTCCATGGTCAGGGCCAGAAATGTTAGCGTCGGAAGTCACTCCTGGATTGCTTGCAGGAGCAGAGCCTGACACCCATCAGTTTATGTCACGATAGTTTTAAAAAGATGATCAAATGGAGGTAAAGACTCAAGGAAGTATCATTCTAACTCAGGGACTGGGTCTGGCATGTATGAGACAAAGGAGGTCTTGATCTAACTTCAGCCAGTGGGTTGATTAAAAGGTGGACAGGTAGAAGACTCAGTAGGAGGAGTGAACAAACTACTTTGCGCAACAAGCTTTAGGTAACATGTAGAAGAAAGAATCTGAATGCAAGATCTTCTTGGTTCATGGTCTCAAGAAACTGAAGGGGGACTTGACTGGATCCTCCAATTCCAAGTCACTCAGTGCTGGGAAAAATCACAAGGACTGGTCAGAGACAACGTAACTATTACAGTGATCCATTACAACATCATCCTATAACAGCTACAACTCGACTGGATCCTCCAATTCCGAGCTACTCTAACACAGTGTAAACAAAGATGTGAAAGAAACGGGCATTCATAAGGCAAGAAGTCTTAGAAGTCTATACACAACCAGAGTATCATTGCTTCATTAAAACTTTACAATCGGGAGCTCTACTCAACCATCGATCCTTTACAAAATACAAAGACTGAGTTTATATACTTAGAGAAAATAGCCTAATAGAGGCGTGCCCAGTCGCCCAAGGCTTGGTGTCTCTTCAGTCAAACTCATACTGATATCTTTCTTTAAGTGCCATCTTAACTATGAATGGCTCCTGTAAGGAGGGTAGCTGAACCATTAAGTGCTAGGCTAGCGTGCACAGACTTCTCTGTTGAGTTGGAGACTTCGGCGTGGCTCCTTTGAGAAAATCGATACACACGACCTTCTCAGTCAGACGGCTTGCCAGACCTTCCATCCCTTCACTTAATGAATGAAAGGAGGCTTCAACCACCCACTCTTGCTGTCATTTACTCCAGGAGAGAAACAGTATGGAGATCGGATCCGATGGCGCCTGGAGCTCGCGACGATATTCTCTGTAACTAAACTTGACGCTTTTGGCTTTCTTTACACAGCTCCTTCCTTCTTCCAAGTGACCATGGACCGTGACCACGTGATTATTCCCAAGGCGCCCTCGGCGTTCGCGAATGGGAAGGAGCTAATCCTTTCTTCTTGAAATCACGACGAGCGAAATGTCGAGGCGGCTTAATCTGGCGCCACGCGCCCCTCTAGATCTGACGGTCCTAAATTCACTCGACGCTGCTATGGGCCCCAGGTCCTGAATGCTCTCGCTACTTCGCGTGTCAAGATATGATGGAGCTGCCTTTTGAGCTTCGAAACCACGATGGGTGAAAAGGCGGGGGGCCTAATCGTGCGCCAGGTGTCCGCTTTAGATGGACGGCTGAGACTGTCCCCTGATATTGTGGGCCCAACTTTAAAAGCTCCTTTCCTTCCGTGATTCGCGAGTTCGTGGGTCAAAGACCCTCGGCCCCCTTCTGCAACTACCACTTCCCGAGACGACGATACGGGCATGGCTTCCTTTCTAGTCAGCGCTCTCCACATGTAACCGTTGGCTCGGGCCCAGGTACTAGTGCCTCTCGCTACTCGTGACCTCGTGAGTTGGAGTATTAGACTTTGGCATTCTCACCTCACGAAGTCCCGAGACGCGATGGTCAGTGACAGTTGACCTCCTCCGGACACTTTCGTAACTCGGAGCTTCGCGCCACCAAAGGGATATGGTCCGCCCTTCAAACTCACGAACCCCGAGCTCGAGAAATAACACTGCGCTTGAACTGCTTGCGATCAACGACCCTCGTAACTTCGCGAGTGCCTCCCGAAAGATTCCGACCATTGACTTCCTTAAAAGTTTTTTGCTATACTTGACATGACTCGGTTAATCTGCAATTTCCCATCAATCATTGTTCTGCTCTGTCGCGGAATCCGCTCTGCTGAAGAATGAAATGCCCGCTCGCTTGACTTTAAATCCGAAAAGGACTTCTTTTATGCGCTACACTTGGGCGCTCCTCGTGCAAGCTGCAGACCTGTGTATCCTGATGCTGAAGACAAGAAATGTTGCTAACAACTCCTGATCATCAGCTTCCAAGCACCTGATCTTCTTCCGTTTTTCCAATCAGCTCCAAAAGATTCGCAGTAACTCCTAGCGTTTCAGATTCTGAAATGATCCCCAGGCGTTGAGTTGTCCTGCCACGTGTGCTCGCTAACGATGCTCCTACATCAAAGCTCAGGACATGAAATAAAATAAATTAAATAAGAGAACAAAAGAGAGTTGAGTTGTATTAGGGAGAATGGGTTGTTTAATGTGCTGATCAAATTCTCTTCTTGGGGTGAAATTGTAGGGTAGCTTCCTTAGCTTGAGCTTCTTCTTTAGATTTAGTAACCTTTTCAATTGTGGGTTTGATCCTTCATATATTTTGAAATTATTTCAATGGACGCAACAACCTAGAGACGTTCCACAAATGTCCATGGTCAGGGCAGGCCTTTGCACACAGAGTGCCACATGTCTACATGCAACACCACACAGATCGCTCGAGGTAAGGAGTTAGATTGCAATTAGAGGTTGAGTTTGTTATGGATATAAAAGTGGCCCTTCCAAAGTGATTAAATTTAATATTAATTACTCATAAAATGTTTTCACTAATAATCCATAAATTTTAACTAAAAATTTAATAAATATCTATACCCACACTTCTCATCCCTTTGCACCTCTGCCATCTGCGTCCACATGTGCATTGAGCGGATACTCTGGTGTGGGGTGGTAGAGTGTTAGAAAATTTTGAGTCACTTCCATTGTACACACACACACACACATATACATCACAAACAATAGTTGAACCATATCAAAGCATTATATTTATCTTTTTTTATTTATTTTTGTTTATTTTCATATTCATTGGAATAATCAACCCATAGAGATAGAAGGGGGAGATTCGGCATGAACATATATTGGACAGTGCTGAACCAACAAGGATTGTGAGTTCAAATTAATCCCAATAAGGGTTTTGGTTTGTCATAGCGCTGATCACGTGCCTAGAAAAATATTATTACTTTAATACATAAATAATTGTACCTAAAATATATTTTTTATCCCACTTTTAATTGAATTTGAAGAAAAATAAATTAACATATATTAAAAATTATATTTTTATTGTTGACCATCAGTGTTTCGGTACGTGGCTGGCCTCTTTTAGTGTGGGAAGCTAGTTGGGTGGTGGGTATGTTGAATCGCTCAGTATAGATCAAACGCCCGGTCCCTCCTCAACACTGGTATGGTGGGATTTTTCAAACATATGGAAAATGACTAACATATCTGTAGATGTGGAGAACATCGTTGTGAATATTTATTATAAAAACTAAATTAAAAAATATCCACTTTAAGTGACAAACACTTGCTACTAGGGACTATACATTTCAATACAATTCTCGTTTTATGTCACTCATATTTCTTCCCATGGTCGTTCCTGTATGCATGTTATGGTGCGTTTCAACTCAAATAACTAGCATATGTGTATAGAAATTTAATCCATTTTTGTTGTTTAGTAGTATAAGGTAGCATTAGGGGCCATAAGTGAGTTTTCATTTTTATTTTTTTGGGTTTGTTTTGTGGGGTGTGATTTACGGAGTTATGGGGTCACCGATAATACTAATGGTGGTTCCAATGGATGAGAACAACAAGTGGGGATTAAAATCCATGAATTTTCTCAGATTCAACATATACACATATTTTTTTTTCTATTATAATTTCGTTTTACTGATGCACTCACATGCTCATTGTGGCACTTTGGAGGTCAAAGGTCTACATCAACAACTTTATCCATTTACACTTTTTTTAAGTTGTTCCATATGCATCTCGCATTCTAATGCATAACTCATCATGGGGTGACCCGAAGAAATAGGGTGACCGGGACTTGTGAACTGAAGGGTACAACTTTGTAGTCACTCATACCCAAACCAAGTTTTCACCATCATGCACCATAATTTTAGTCCTAGCACCAGAGAGAAAGTGGGTGGATCAGTGGGTATCATTTACAAGGGATTTAGTCTATGAATAGAAGGCCCTGAGCAAATGTCGTTTCTTTTTTGGAGTAGCCATCATGCTTTTGATTCTAACTTTGCGTGGGGGCCACATAATGATACTTTGGAAATTAATTGAGGATGGTTAGCCAAGAAAGAAAAGACCCACCTGAGCCAACGAGTTGGAAGCTGCCAAGAAATTAATTGAGAATGGTTGGTCAAGAAATTAATTTGATGGAAGCTGCCAAGAAATTAATTGAGGATAGTTGGTCAAGAAATTAATTTGATGGAAGCTACTGTATACGTGTTTTAGTGGGCCCATCTTGCTTTTTAATTATTGGCATTCAAAAACAATTCTACTATTGAAAATCACAAAATGACGCTTGGGTATTAAACTTTTCTACCATTGAAAATGATAGTTTGGAATTAAACTTGTGTATTAACTTTTAATATGGTTGTTTAATTTATTTTTTTATCATATTTGAGAGGCAAATTGCATCACAAAATTTCCGCAGAATAGAGAAATTATAGAGAATGGAGAAATAGGGGAAGCCACATATATGTGATGGATCATGGAAACCTTCCGATGGATCATGGAAACCTTCCAATGAAGTTACTCAAAAAACACATACTTTAAGTTTTCAAAAATTTTAATTTATAAATTATTGACTTGAACTTAGTTCTTACCTTATTAGTGAAAGTCATTTTCAAAAATTCTAATTTATAAACTATTGAATTTAATTAAAATTTGGTTCGAAGAGTTGTTTGTTAATAAGGTTGTAATTACATAAATCCTATGTTTTCAATCTTACAATGTCCTTGTGAATAGTGATGATTAACTTATTGTTCTATCATAATTTGTTATTATAAACAAATTTCCTCTTATAATGTTTGAAGATGTTCTATATATTTTCTAGAGTGTGTCAATTATTGTCTTAGGGTCTTAACATATAAATGAGATAATTTTTAGGTGATGGGCTCATGGTTATATAGTGGTTCAAATGAGTAGTTTGGTGGGAGAGTTTTGTGCAAAATTATATCAATATTCAACCAAGTAGAATATCACTTCATCCATTTACTTGCTTAACCCTTGTGTACATTCAAAGATACCTCTCCAAATATTTATTAACTACTTCTATTTTCTTATTTGTTTGAGGGTGATAGGAAACATTCATATTTAAAGTGGTTCCTTCATTTATTGATTTGTTTGGGATACTTGTCATTAATAATGCAATGAAGGAGTGCATGAAGAATACAGGTAGAACACAAAATCAAGGAAGGGACCAATAGTGAGAGAATTGAGTTCGACCCCTACTCACAATGAGGATAGAGATGGGAAAGGGAAGAAAGTATAGAAGAAGCACAAAACATCCACTAGCCCAAAAACAATGTGTAGATTAGGAGCTTTGAACACAAAATCTATCACAAACATATTGTTCATCTTTAAGCTTGACAATGCTAGGCTTTGATTCTTAGGATAAAAAAGAACTTGGGATACTGTTGGACCCCAACAACTCCCCCTATATTTTTACAAAATTTAAAGGACCCCTATTAGAATCTTGATAATTATAATGAGCTACAAAATCAACCTTTTCAAATAGTGTCATGCCTTGGCTTGCGTTGAGACAAACTTAAGACATTCACTATAGTATGGAACATTCATTACAAGAGTATATGTCAAAAGTTAGAAACGAGCATAAAAATTTCAATTTAAACAAAAACGTTAATTTTTATCAAATGTTTACTTTTGTTTAAATTATGATTATGTGTTCATTCTTTTGCTCATTAGCAAGTTTGACTATTTTGAATAATGTGTTCAATACTTCATCAAATAATATCTTGGTTGGTTTCTCATTTTCATAAAATCATTTGGTGATATTAATTAATTTTTTTTTTTTCATTTTGCATCTCATAATAATAATAAAAAATTAAAAATAATTATCTATCATTTATTTGATTTTGTAAAAAACCAAAATTAATATTTTTCTCTTCTCCATTAACTTGAAGCTTTTAGAGTTTTAGGATAATTATAAACAATGTTTGTTTAAACTTATAGTTAGTTTAAATTCATTTTTTATTTTATTGTTCTAGATTTTGTTTTATTCTCAATTTTTAGGTTATTAATTTAGGTTTCTTTTTGTTTCACAGGTTTCTATTATCAAATATTTGATACGGATCTGATCATGGTTTGGTTTTATTATCCAAATATGTTCAAGATGATTGATCCAAAAATAATATTGGATTGCTACAAATAATTTTATGAGCAACAACAGATAAAATTCGGAAAGACGTCAAGATTTGACAGGCTATTTTGCAGGATTGATTTCAGCCAAATCGTGAGGAATTTTAAGAAATGGTTGAAAACCCAGAACCAAAATGGACCCATTTACCTTCTGCGAAGATATTTTCCCAAACAAATGCACGATTTGAGAGATATTTGGGTCTCTTTACAAGACAAATTATTAGTGACGCCCAGACTGTTCATTCATTTTATAAATATATGAGAAAGATCAAAGCCCTGGAGATTCAAGAATTGGAGAGGAGGATTTTTATCCTTTCTCTTTTGTATATTATATCTTTTGTAAAATTTTTATTTGTTTTCAAATGGAGTAATGGATGGCTGGAATCTTTGGGAGAATGGGTGAGTATTTTCAAAGAAGAATATGGAATTCCAGGTTGCTTAATGGCTTTTGTCCTATGAGTAAAATGGTTTCATTTTCATTATAATATCTTCATATTCTTTGAATAATTGATTATGCATTGATTTAAATTAGCTTTAGTCTATTTTATCAATACATGGTTAATTATTATTATTTATATATTAATTTTTCCAATCTTTAAATTCTATTTTTCCAAAAACATCTTCGAGGATTACAGAATGGACAAGTGATTCCAAAAATTAATAGAACGACATATATGAATTTTGGCTTTAGCCTTTAGTTTATAATGTTGTTATTTATGTTATGTTAATCATGTTACATGTGCAGGTCTGATATCTTTATATTAAATGAGATGTTGTTGTGAGGGAAATCTCCCTACGGACTAACAAATAGGGTTTAGACTTTGCATGCAGATATGACCGAAGAAAAACTACTTTCTACCTTCATCCCTAGATTTAAATCCCCTTTTCTTAGTAAATGCATGAAAAGATCAACCTACCTCGTTCCCGACATTTGATGTCGATCCTCCGTTGTACTTGATTACTTGTTTGCAATACTCCTTCCAAAGCTGACCTGCATATAAGACAAGCAACAACTACACATGCATCCTACTTATATATTAATGGGTTCGAAATCCAACCATATACTAATCAAACTATGAAAAGTTTATGAATTGGGACGAGGAAAGCATTTTCTTTATTTCTTTAAATGAATCAACTTACAAAAAGTTGAGACCGACCACCATTCCACGAACCTGGTCCTGGGCTCCTCTTCTACTGTCCTCCAACTGCTTTGCTTTGTATCTCTCCTGGCATAAGGAAAGCTAAAGGGTTGGGACAATGGGAATAAGCAAATGGGAAGAGTTTCTTTGCTATATTTTTCCTCCTTCCAAATGGGACCCCTACCCCTTCTTTTATAGGCTAGAAGGAGCTAGGTATTTGGACGAACCCTCAGCCATGCATGGCCGAGAGTTTCAGTTAACTCACCCATAGATTTTGTGTTTCGTCGACAACTTTCATTTTTTTGTGCTTTTGTCGGTCCACGCGGGTTGTTTTAGGTCAGCCAGTGTGTACACGCTTGCAGTAATGAAGTAGGGCACATGGGCCCTTATAAAAGAGGTTTTTCAAAGAGTTTGTTCAACAATGGATTGGCAAAGAAGAGCTATGATATGGCCAGATGCCAGGTAAGCATGTATGGTGCAATTTAGGGTTATAACAGATGCCCCTTAATGTATGAGGTCAGAAGAGCATCTGATGGACGAAATACATTATCAATCTTTTACTGATGTGTCGAACAAGTGAGCCCAGGAACTAGGAATCAAGAGACGTCGTCTGAAAAATAACAAATGTCTCACCGAGGCGGGCATACCCATGCTTGAGATAAAATAAATGCATGGATACTGTTAGGCGAAATATATGTCGTTATAATAACGTTGTAGTACTTGCCCAACCATTTAATTGTCAACCCGGGGTACGTAGACTGACGAAGCACACGCACTATATATGCAGGACTGAAGTAGAACTAATCTAATCTAATCTATGTTGCTGAAATCAAACTAATCTAAGAAAGCATTG